>MU602872.1:13217-38724 GCA_025201865.1 Ramicandelaber brevisporus | reverse complement strand
CGATGCAGCTTGTAGGCCACCGTGACATTAGCGCAGTGTTCTGGACTGTGAGCTCGAGCAGAACTGCCAGCGGCAGGAGCTGCGACAGTCTGGCTGGCCGTCGCGCTGACCGGTGGTGGCAGAGATGGCGCTGTGCTGGTTATACCGGATATCACAGGCTCCGAGGCAACAGTATCGTCGAGCTGAGTCGCGGTAGCTTGAGATGCAGCTGCTGCAGCATGAGTTGGCTCGACTGACCAGTCGTCCCAAAACTCTTTAATAGCCATTTCAACCAAATCCAGCACATTCACTTCACCTTCATTGTCCAGACCGAGATATCCATTTGAATCGTCATCGTTTTGGGCTACCCATCTGCCCAAGAACTCGATTACTTGCGTCATTTCCTGAATCAGGCTCCGCACCGCTGGATTAACGATATTGTCGGCTGCAGCTTCAGACAACACAGCAAAGTTGAGTTCTTCCGGAGTCTTCTCGTAAATCACATCTCGATCCAGCAAATACGAGCCGACTTTGATACCTGTTGTTGTTTGGATTTCGAGAACAGACCAGACTTTGGTGTAGAAATGTGGCGGAACACGACCAACTGCGCCATCATTCTTGCGGCGACGCAGCCAGCGGCCAAGAGAAGAGCCAAGCAGACAACGTGGAGTGCGGGTAGACGAGAGCATCGCTGTTTGCTGAAGCTGCTGCTCAGCATCTAAAGAAGCAGACTCCTCGTCATCAAAGATGCCCATAGCTTGGCGCGCCAATGCACTCAGGTTGAATGTACGAGAGATGGTGTCGGTTCCAGTATTGAGGTGAGCTGGGACGTGAGATTCAACAGCTGACCCAACTTGGGCACCTTTCTGGCCAATAAAACACCACGAATCACGATATCCAACATTAGAGACATGCTGGCTGCCCAAAGTAGCACATGCAGCGCGAGCAGAATCACCCAGTCGTTCGGCACAGTCATCCATGGCAGCCACAACCACAATCGTTCCACTATCAGCCATCTCAACATAACGCGCAAACAGCTCACTCTGCTCGTGAGAGAAGCATGTATCAAACGATATGACATCCATCACAATTTGTTCAATTGGATCAATAAATACAACATTCAATCCACGATTGCATACTGGAGCTGCGATACTATTGATTTCGATGCGAGCTGCTGGTGAGCCAGTGCTGTATCCTGCAGACTTTGCAGTGATGGTGAGTGTGATAGCACCATTATCAGCTGAGGAGCGTGGAATGGGACGCTGTGGCTTAACAACAGGCGTGGCCTGTGGAGACAAATCGGGCGAATGATCACGAACACTCACTGTCCGCACTGGCTGCTGTTGCAACTGTTTATTGATGAGATTGGCTGACTGGTGGTGTTTGCCTTCAATTGTTCCACCTGTGCCATTATCATTATCAAGATTGTAGCCATCAGTATCCTCATTGATTGTATCACCGTGTTGGAGTCCGTAGAAACCAGATGCAAACCAAGAAGTGTTTACACTTGAGAGCAAAGGACCACTCAACACAGTCGTTAATAGTGATTTGATCTCAAATGGACTCAGTGACATTAATATATCCAAAGCGCCAATTTCATCAACTGCTCTAACTCTGCCAATTTCCTCTCTCATTGCAATAATCAAATTGTGTATTCTTAATCTGGATATTCCATCTAATACCGATCTGTTAGCTCTCGCCAATGCACCCAATATATGAATCATTTCCTGAATCAATGGACCTTCACGCACTTCGTCATCGCAATTTCTGTAGATTAACTCGGATAATGCATCTGGCTGAAGTGGTCGATCAATCTGCGTCTCATCTTCTGGGCCATGTCCAACAGTCAGAACCTTTTGAATCAAATTCAAATCAGTCACATTGATAGCCAGCGATGAAACCACTTTGCGAAGAATGCCTGCTGTCTGACGAACTACACTCCATAAACGATGTTCAATGGCACGGCTGTACACTTGACTAACCAATGTACGAATTGAAGCAGCACCGCCAGTCACTGGATCGACAATTTGGTAATCAAGACCATGGCATGAATGCAAATAGTGCAGCAAGTCAGCCTGATCAAACAAGTTAGACGAGGCAGAGAGTGCGGCAATGGCAGCGTCAGTACTCTGCGGATCGCGCAACACAAGCGATAGTTGTTCAGGAATTCCATCATAACCAGTGCCATACGCATTTTGGTCTGACTCCATCAAATGCTGCTGCTGATGCTGCTGCTGTCCCTGCTGCTGAGACTGACCAGTACGAGCATGTTCCTTGAGACGGAAGCTCTGCAATGTCAATTCCTCCAGGGCCGATAGCATCGACGTGGTGGATCCAACAGACGATAGGCCAGCACGGCGAGACTCGCTCTTCGGACCATCTCCAAGTGGAGCGACCAGAGCGGTTGACAGTGCATTGAAGTTGATGAATGAGTGACGGCGTGACATGTGGCCACTCGCTGGATATCCATGGCGAGAGCCTGGACGCGGCGGTGTCGGAGCAGAGTCCAATCCATGCGACTGGAAATAGCTCGGGCTATGGACTGGATGATGGCCGGCAGTTAGTGCGGATTCCAAGTCACGGTCTTGGCGCAATGTAAATTCAGTCTTGCGATGCTTGCGCTTTGTAGTCGCAGCTTGGAGCACACTCTGCCAGTTAATTTCATTCTTCAGCACCAGGAAATCGAGACTCTGGACATAGCTGGTAGTTACAAACTCTTGCATGCGGCCAAGACGAACACGAACGCCATTGAGTGAACCACTACGCAGGTTCATCATGAGAGTGAGCAAGTTGCGATGACGACTCGATTGTAACCTGTCTTGCTGGACAGTATAGGATTCACCACCAGCACCAGCACCAGCACCAACACCAACACCAACACCCGGAGTGCCTACAGAGGTGGAGCGAGCAGAAGTGGAGCGAGCAGAGAGATTGGGCAAGTCGGCAAACATGTCGTTGGTGAGCATGATGGTCATTGTTGGACGGCCAGTATCAGAGTGATTCTTGTTGATAAATGCCAGCTCATTTTCAAACAAGAAGATGAGATAGTCATTGTCAGACGACAGATAGTACTCTTCGCGGTTCATGAAATGCGGAGTGAATGCATACAAACGACCCTGGACGCGATACAGGCGACAAGTGCTGAGTGTGCCCATTGAGCGAGCTGGACGGCCGGTCAAGCCAAGCTTGGAATTGGCCCCAAGCGTCTTGTAAACTTCGACGAGAGCACTGGGCGGGCAGACTTGGACCGGTGCAACTTGTGCCAGAGTTTGAGTCTCCAAGCCAAATGTAGCCAGCCGTGCCTGCAGGCGCTCATCCTCAGCCAATAACACCAGCTGCACGATGACGTTACGACGCGCCTCAGACTTGCCAGCGTTGACACGCAGATTGAGTGGATCGATCTCAGCAGTGGTAACCAGCTGTTCTTGCAGCAAGCAGCCCAGGATGTACAGCGAGTTGGCCCATACAAGCGGCACATTGTCGTTTGGCAGTCGTGCTTGAGTCTGTGGATTAGCGCGCTCAGCATCAACAAACTCCATCGGCACATAATACAGCTCTGGCACAAGATAAAAATGGTCGCGAGCAATGATGGGCGATTGCGGTGCACTGCTGCCCAATGGAGTGGAGATGGATTGGCGACGCTGCTCGTTGACGTCATGCGGTATGAAGCGATCCAGGTCGGGCATACTCATTGAGTCAACCAGCAGAGGCTGGAGCTTGTCACGGTACGTGGCCACCATGGCTGGATCGCCACCAAAGATGCCGTCCAGGATTAAATACGTGAAGAACAGTGGCCACTCACACTCAATGTGCTCAAATGCCTTGAGTTCCTTCGGGTGATACCACATGCGTGTGCGGTCTTCAATGACGCACTGATGGCCATCACGCAGAAATCGCTTGCAGCCATAGTTGCCAGCCAGTTTGTTGATGACTTCGTTGCGAGTGCGAGAGCGCAGATTCACGTCATTAATGGCAAACGCAGGATAGCCAATGACGCTGAGCAGGGCTGCATCTGTTTCTTTGCTGTACGACTCGCGTGGCAGGGCTGATGACAAGGTGCTGACGTTGCGAGCAATTTCATCCTGCAGGACATGGATCACGGAAGCCGGTCCACCGTGCGGCCCAAACAGATTGATATTGTTGATTGCGCGCATTGCAGCCACAGCCATACCGATTGACGACGAGTTGAGTTCCGGCTCGCCATGGTTTGACTTGTTACCACGTTCCCATAATCCAAACTCTGGTGTTCGGTAAGCGCGCTCAATGTAGTACACCAAGTTCTGCACAAAGTCAACCTCATCTTGCGTAAAGACAATCCGCATTCCGCTGGCTGTAAATTGCGCAAGCATCAAAATGAAGATGGACGTTGCATCAATCTGCAGATGGCCCCAGCTGCGATCATCGACAACAGTGTCAGTGGTGGCAGTGTTGTACTTGGCATGCAGCGCATCTCGCAGTGACTGGGTGTGCTTGAACTTCTCAACCTTGTGGGACTGGCGCATCATACACATCAAGAGACCACGCATCAGCTTTATCACGCTCTGCTCGAGTTCGTATGCGCGGCCGTTATCATCGTCCATGCGGCGGTATGCGATGGCAAGACCGTACACTGCCAAAATCGAGTAAACATTGTCACGGACCCACGCGTCACGATAATCTCCATGCGCAGTGACGGCCACGGATGCTGGAATCAGTCCAGTTACGGCATTTTGTCTCGCCAGAATGATAGCCTGCACAAAACGGAAGTAGTAGTCAAGCCGAGCTGCTGGCGAGGCAGTATGCGGAGGCAGCATAGGCGGTGGTCCAAACGGTACAGCAGAGGCAGCGGCAGAAGCAGAGGCGGCGGCGGCCCTGGTAGTGCTTGTCGAGGCTGAAGTAGCTGCAGCAGCTGGTGGTGGAATCATCTTGACGGGGGGGGGACGTTGTGGAGATGCTGTTGTGAGCGAGGGAATGAAACAATAGAGATGGCAGAGTGCGTTTGTGGGTGTGCGTGTTTACACAACAGTCGAGAGTATAAAAGAGACGCGCGCGAAAATCTCCCTCACCACCGCCACCTTCATCGATATCGACCGATGTCGGCCGAGCTATCGCCATCCAATAGAGAAGTCACGAAAGACTTACAATCTCGGCCGTCATTCGGACCCAACTCGCAAGGACGAAGGTAGACCGGAATGGGAAGTACAATCGACAATTCCTGATAACAGCAAATCTGTTTCAAGGGATGCTGAACTGGTTTGGTGCATTCATTAACAGCAATCTATCTTCTAATCCGTTTTTTTCCCTATAATATGTGAATACTCATTAAATGGCTAGCTCTATTCGTTTCTAATGTGGATTACAGCTTTTGAGGAAGGCGCACACTGTCTGACAACCGATCTCCCAACTTCAAAATGCTCGGCCGCAGTACTCTTGGATCCAGCTTGAGAGTCTGACGAAGCTCGGCCATGGTAGCTGGGTTGCAGTCAAAGTGCATCATCCAGTACTTGCCCTCGCTGTGCCATACCTGGCGACTCCGAATGCGATGTGGAAGCAGGCGCTCACCCAGGTTGGTGAATCCGCGAACAACGCCGCCACGAGAAAGAACGACACCCGCAGATAAGCGAAGCAAATCGGCCATGTTGTTCGACGCGAGGCCGGCCTTTGTGATACACACTAACTCGAACAGAGGCATCGCTGACCTTCTTCTTCTTCTTTTTTTGTATAAGTCGAGAGCTTCAACGGCTGATTTTTGTTAGCAGCAAGTTTTTCTTTTGGCTTTTTTAGCTGCTGATTCACTCTGCCGAGTCGGCGCTGGATCTCGCTTGAAGTGTGTGTGGTTGTGTGTGGTTGTGTGTGTGTACAGGCAAGTTTTGGTACAAAAAATAGCAGAAACAGAAGAAAAGCCAAAAATAAAAGAAACAAAAATATGAGAACGATGACAACACCGTCCCAGCATCAACAACAACAACAGCAACAACAACAGCAGCAGCAGCCATTAGTACCTGTTCCAGGAGCCGTTGGTCCAGCTGTTACTGGTGTTGCTCAGCCAAACACTACAGATCCATCAATAGATCTCTCAACGGCTGTCGAGGACGGCGAGATTACAACTGGCGCCGGGTTTGTTGGCAAGGCCTTCAAGTGCACATTTGATGGCTGTCCTAAATTGTTCCGACAGCGCAAAGAGCTCATGGCCCACGAGCGGCATCACCCTGGATTCCGCCCGTACATATGCTCACACCCCGGCTGCGGCAAGGCCTTTGCCCAACAGGGCAACTTGCGCACGCATGAACGCAGTCACTCTGGCAGCAAACCGTACCTTTGTGACGATTGTGGCAAAGGGTTCACGCAAATGGGAAATTTGAGAACCCACCAGCGCACCCACCAGGCAGATGCAAAGCCGTTTGTATGTGACTATCCAGATTGTGGAAGAACTTTTACGCAGCAAGGGAACCTGACCACTCACAAAAAGAATATGCATGGATACATACCGCCGAGAAGCAGCAACCGGGCGGTGATTGTCAATGGAGATGGAAAGCTGTCGCCAGTGTCGTCAAACGCGGCATCACCAAGCTACCTGTCGACGGCGATGGCTGCGTCATCGGCTGGGCCGGGTAGAGGATCGGCGAGACGTGGCCGCAAGCCAAAGAGCGCTTTGAGCAATGAGCCGGTGTCGGGCTCGATGGTGGCATCCAACAACGCAGCCAGATCTGAAGAAGACGATGAAGACTCCGAAGCTGAGACTAGTGATTTTGACAATGATGAAACCGGTCAGCCTCAGCATCAGCAACAGCAGCAGCAGCACCGGAAGCTGCATCATGACGACGATGTGTTCTTTAGCACAGGCTCGCATGTCCTCGACAAACCAACCATTCTCTCATCTGGCACAGTCGTCCGTCCCGGCTCGATTCTGTCAACCCCACACCTGCCAACTCTCTATCCAAACGTCACATCCAGCAACCTGTATCCAGCCATGCCCGTCAAGCACGATACTGGTCTGACTAGCCACCATTTTACAACCGCTTCACAGCATCAGCAGCAGCAGTCTACAAAGAATCTGCTGCTTAATCCCACATTCCAATCAGGCTTGCCATCGGCATTGGCGCATCAGCCTCAGCAGCAGTTACCCAAACTCCCCGGCATCCCCTCACAGTCACTACAGCAGCAGTTTCCACAGACTGCAGCCCACACTCGCTCAGCTGTGGCAGCGGCACCGCCTCTGTTCAACATTGAGCAGTTTATGCAGCATTCGCCAACTGCTGCAGGCTCAACAGCTACCACCGGGGGCATCGATCCACGGTCATTGTCTTCGTTAATGGCCGGAAGTCCAAATGGCGGCAGCAATAGCAACAGCACTCTGCCGTATCCATTGCCAAACTTTAATAACACTCCAAATCGGCAATCTTGATGGTTGCTTTCTTTAATTAGTTACGTCATCCCACTCTTTTTTTTTACTCTCTTTTACTCCCTCCCCTTTACTCCCCCATTTACTCACTCTCTTGTTGTTTGTGTATGCCCTAGTTATCTATCCATCCTTTTTTATTATTATCATTACTTTTGTATGTGTGCTCCTTTTTTTAATAACAGTTGTTCATGAGTAAAGCGCTCATTGGAGTGCTAGGGATGTCTGTCAATTCTGGTGGCGGAGTTTACCAGACGAAACCAGATCTACTTGAGCCGAACTTGTTCTCTCTTTCTCTCTCTCTCATGTGGTTCCTTTTCCCACTGTGTTGATCCTCTTCTTCTTTTTGACTTTGACTTTGACCTTGACTCTGCAACATACTCCCTCAGCGACTACACAGCCTAGCGAGAGATGGTTCGGAACCGCAAGCATCACGATTCGGACGACTCAGACCCTGAGGGTTTCGTTGGAATTGGCGGCGACAATGCTGCTGGTCGGCAATCGTATTCCCCTGGCCGTCGCAATGGCAACAAGAGTGTACACCCAGTAGTCTACCTTCTCGTAGTACTGCTATCTGCATTCATTGGTCGCCAAGTGTACTCGTTCATCTGCAGCTGCCCACCGTCTCCCGCTGCATCTCCTTCTCCTCCTCCTGCAGCTGCTGCAATCATTGAGCACGATGTTCCAGCGCCACCGCCTGTGGTTCAGGAGCATGGCCAAGAGCCTCAGCTGCCATCCCCACCCACTCCTCAAATCGCGTATGGCAAACACAGAATCCCTCAGCTCGGTCCAGTTCTCCCTCAGAACATCCACTATCTCGGGTTTGACGCTGTCTATGTCATCAATCTCCCTCGCCGCAAGGACCGTCGCTCTTCGATGGAAGACATGCTGGCATTCCTCAATGTTGAAGCCACATTCATTGACGCCTTCGAGGGCAGCGAAGTTGAATCCTCCAAGCCATCCACCGCTCACGAGTTGCGTCCTGCTCAGTACGCCGTGCTGCGCAGCCATTTGAAGGCATGGGAAGATGCATACCGCAAGCAAGACAAAATCAAGACATTTTTGGTTCTGGAAGATGATGTTGACATGGAGCTCGACATTCAGTATCTGGTAAGACGTGTCTTGAAGCGGATTGAGAAGGTTGGCGATGGCAGCTGGGATACGATCCACTTTGGACATTGTGGAAGCGAAGCACAGCAGGACACACTGGTGGACTTTGATCTCAAGCTGTTCCGTGCTACACATCCGCAGTGTGCGCACGCGTATGCTGTCAATATGTCAGCTATTCCAAAGATGCTGCCACCGCTGCGTGATACTCCTCATTCGCCGTTGGATTTGGAGTTTGTGTGGCTGATCAAGCAGGGCAAGATCAAGTCGTATGCAGTGGACCCGTCGTTTATGAGACAAGTGCGCACGATGGAGTTTGTGTGGCTGATCAAGCAGGGCAAGATCAAGTCGTATGCAGTGGACCCGTCGTTTATGAGACAAGTGCGCACGATGGAAGATGCAGGCGATGTCACGCGCAATCCAAAGAAGGCGGTTGAGAGTTATAAGCCATTGCCACAGTTGATGCAAAGCACGAGAGCAAGAATGTACCTGTATCCACGCGACTCGCGCATTCATCCAGAAGTGCTCTATGCATTTGAGCATCAAGAGATCTAACTAATACAAAACAAAACAAAACATTCAATCTACTTATCTATTAACATATCCCTTTTCTCTTTTCTAGTAGTAAGCGATGACGATGATCATCATCTTGCTATAGGAAGATGCAAACATGATATTTGACGATGATGATAAGAACGACAACACATACACACGGATAGACAGATATGCAGACAGACATAAACAAGCAGGCATTTCACACAGAATGCGTGTGCACAATCATGTTCCTGAAACGGGCAAACAACAAAAAACAACAAAAGCAACAAAAGCAACAAAAATACCAAACAGAGTCAACGAAGCCGAGTGATGTCTTCAGTGGTGACGACTGGGGCTGCTACAGGCTTCGGCAGCGCACTGGGCCTGGAAAGACATCGTCCTGTATCACGACCAGTGTCTCGACAAGGCAGCGGCATTGCGCCTCAGTTGAATCCGCGGCAGCCGCCGAGCGAGCCAGCAGAGATTCATCGCTTTGGCTATCCCGGCCCAGTGGTTGTCAACGGCAGCAGCGTCACCAGCGAGGAGAGCACGCCTTCTTTGACGGCAGCTGCACACACCTCGCCCGATAGCCAGCCAGCTATGTCAACAGGAGCCGGATCTCGGCCAGCAAGCCGACTGACTTTAGCGGTTGGCACTACCACCAATACCGCACCAGTAGGGTCGTCACATTTGAGGCGAGGACAAGCACCAATTCATCTTCTGCATCAGCCTGTAGCGATGACATCGACTGTATCATCAACAGCAGCATCGTCAATTGTACTGGCACGGCGAGGATCTGGTATTCCACTCCCTCCAGCTGCCGCTATCCCATCTGCAACAGCAACAGCAACAGCAACAGTAACGGCAGCGACAGCAACAACATTGTCTGGTCAAACATCAGGGCTAACATCACTGCAGATGAGGTACAGATCGGCATCATTACTTTCAACCACAGAGTCCACAAATGGTAGTGCAAGTCGGATTCCACCGCCCTCCACGGTGGCATCCACATCAGCAAGAAGTAGTGTCGATGTTGGCAAGCCGCATAGCACACAGTCGGCAGCTGCAACACGGCCTCCTTCGTCATCGTCAAACTCGACAACGGCTCGAGTAATGTCACGGCAGCAGCGGCGGCTATCATCACGGAGAAGCGGTATCTTTGGACAGTCGACATCGTCCTCAGCAATGAATAGCGCACTCATAGCAGCTCCATTACCAGCATCAGCGGGAACTTCAACATCAACGTCAACGTCAACATCAGTGTTGAATGGTCAGCCTCAACTTGGCCAGCGACGATCACATGGGACATTGCCACCACCTTCAGCATCAGCCAATGGAGCCTCGCAAACAGCAGTCAATTCAACTGGAGCAGCATCTAGTCTTCAACAAAAGTATCGAGTGTTAATGCAACGGTTCAGCAGTTTGCAGAAAGAAAACAATCGACTACTAACTCGAAACGACAAGTTACAAAGTGAGTTGCTGGTCATGGAAAAGACTGGTGAAGCAATTGTCAGCGAGATTCAAGCACTCAAAGAATTGACAAATACTCTCCAGGCAGAGAACGATGCACTGCAAAATATGGTTGAACAAAATGTGTTTAATAAAGGTGGCAATCGACAGCCAACTCGACTGGATGATGGATTGGGAAATGCAGGAAATGAGACCGATGATGAGGATGACGGCGGACAGATGATGGTGACGCCTGAGGATAGCATTCGAGAACTGGATGATGACGTACTGTGCGAACTTCATCTACGATTGGCTGCGCAAGTGTCGAGAGGTGTGGCAGTTTCTGAAGAACGAGCACGCATTCGCTCTGAGCGCAATGATAGAAATCGTCAGCGAAATGTCCAAACTCAGCAAAGACAAGTGCAAACTATCGATGACGACGAAGAAGAAGAAGAATATGATGAGGTTATAGATGACACAATTACCACCCCACAAATTGCTGCCACCGCAGCCGCTCCACCACCAGCCGCTCGAACTCTCAGTCGCCGCTCACATCGAGCCCCGTTCTCGCCCAACACTGTACCAGTGTCTGCGTCAGCTTCCACAAACACAACCACCGAAGACCGCCGCTTATCACATGGTAGCTCAACAGCCGAATGGAGTCGACGCCAGTCCAGCATCTTCCGCAGCCGCAGTCGAGTCCGTTCGCATGGTGCTGGCTATCATGGCTCTTCTGCTGGTCGGAGGAAAATGGTATCAGTCGGTGTGCAGACAAAGGCATTTGAATCATTTGATCCACAGGCGCTGCATAATCTCGAGGTTGACAATGATTACTACCGAGAGGCAAATGCACAATTGAGAACAAAGTTGATGAATGTGTCGTCGAGATACAATGAGTTAGTGGCACTCGTTAAAGCTGAACAAGATCGGATCACTCAAGCCAACACACCGATCGAATCAGTTACACCATCACAGCAGCCACAGCAATAACTCGTTGACTTCAAAAACAACATCGCAAAGCAACAACTACTACTCATTCCTTTAACACGCAATGTCATGTCGTATATTCATCTTTTTTCTTTTTTCCTTCTCGGTTATTATTTTTCTTTGTTCAACAATCGTTTTGTCGCTCTTAGGTATTTGGGTTAGTAAGACTCTTTAAAGAAAAAGGCAGTAAATTAAAGGGAAGAATTGTGTTATTCTGTGTTAATCTGTGTTATGTTGTTTAACTAATACCGCCAATCTTGCGGGTGCTGAGGCCGAGATGGACATCAGTCTCACGAGCACGATCGGTGATGCGAGTAATGCGCTGGTTGTGGTCCTTAACTTCCGTCTGCATTGCATTAGCCATGCGGTTCAAGTTTCCAATTGCCGACGACATGTAATTCAAGTTATCATCAATCTCATCTTCCACAGCTGCATCTTCATCCTCAAGCATGTACCGACTGCGATCCTCTGCCGAATACGCATGTCCTTGAGGCTGCTGCATCTGATAGCGTCCAGTAGTCGTACCCAATCCATTTGGCAAGCCTCCTGGTGGCACCTGCTGACCATGCTGCCCAGGACGTCCACCGCCGGTTGCAGCCAGTGCACTCGCCACGCGCGCATTGCTCTCGGCTTGCTCTTTCGTCAACTGCTCCGCCTTTTGCGCGGCTTCTTCTTGTCTCAATCTCGCCAACTCTTGTTCACGCTGCTTTTGCTTCTTCTTGTTGAATGGATTCGAAAAGCTAAGGTTGAAAATGGACCGATTCGCTCGCTTCAGTTCCTCGGCCTGATGCTTTGCACTCTCGCTATGTAACTGCGCAACTTCGAGCTGGCGCTCGGTGCGAATCAGCTGCTCGGACTGAGTGCCCAGTGTCGTCAGCGTGGACTGCGCGGTGGCTTGAGTCTCGTCGAGAACTTGGCGAGCACGACGAGTGGATGCTAGAGACTCTTGTTTGATGTTCATGATGTCAGAGCGGATAGCGTCGTATTCTTCATCTTCATTGGCATATTGCTGGCCGGGCTGCCAGGCGGGCTGCTGCCAGCTGCCGCCAGTGCCAGTGGAAGTAGCACCAGGTGGAAGTGCACCGCCGCCGAAGCGATTAGCACCGTACGACTGTGCTGGCGGCTGCGGCTGCTGTTGCTGCTGTTGCTGTTGGTACTTTCGCCAATCGTCCATCTCTTTGGCGTCAACACAAGGTTTAAAAATAGGGTAGGTAATCTGCTAGTGTTGGCAAACGCTGACAGTGTGGAGTGGAGGACAGGCGACAAACCAAGACTCACTCGACAGAGAGAGAGAGAGACAGGGCTTGGCCCAGAAACCCACGCTTTGTTCTGTTCTGTTCTGTTCTGTTCCTCTTCTCCAAGGGTCAAAATGGAAGCACGTTCTTCCAGGAGGGAAGGTTGTCCGAACTGTCAAAGTGAACTATACCTTTATCGTACATCCTGTATCATTCGCAGGGAACAACATGGCTCATATCCATGCTGCTCCTTCGTATCGTATACATCGTACGCGCGGGATTATCGGTGAACAAATCATCCACCATTTCATGTGTTCTCGCAAAAAAAAAATAGTGGAACCATGTGGCTCGCGATATGAGAGCGTCAATCTCCCTCTCTCTCTGTCTGTCTGTCTCTGCATGTTTGCAAATGCCTCAATCGGTCAGTCAAATGCAGCTGTAAAAAAAATACCTCACAGTCCAGCCCTTCTCTATTATATGGATAGAGACTTGCATCAACTATCTCTCTCTTTTTTCTTTCTTTCTTTCTTTCTTCCTTCCTTATCCATTCGACTTCCTCATCGTTTGACTACCAGCTTCGCTTATAACGCCATTATCTAGCAATCTCCTACCCCTCATAATCAGCCCTTGCACCAGCCAGGTTCGGGCTCGTCTAAATTTGACTCCGTTAATAATCAATATCGGTATCGGTATTTCCTCCTCCTATTGCTTTGCTGTGTTTTGTCCACGTCGTCCATAACATAACTCCTCACTCACACTCACTCACTCACTCATTCACTCGCTTGCTCGCTGGCTCACGGTGCACTCAACTATTTTTGGACTGCGTCGTCGTCCTTTTCGAAAGCAAGCTTCTTCCGTCTTTTTGTGTGCAGCCTGTCCCTTTTCTATCGTTTTCGTCAGCCCTTTTCTATTCTTTTCCTCTCTTTTTTTTTTGCCACACACACAACTAGCACGTTCTCACAGAAACGCAAAGCAGTTCTACTTTCTCATTTCTGAGCCGCCGTCGTCGTCGTTCAACAACAACAACAATAACAGAGGCGACAGTAGCAGCAGTAGCAGCGGTAACAGCGGCCGTCCAGTAGCTCAAGTGAGTGACACAGAGAGACACACAAAGAGAGAGAAAGCGGCTGTTTCTTTTGGAGATGGAGGACCAGTTTGAGATCAACGTTCGGGGCATGACTTGTCAGTCATGTGTCAGAGCTATTCAGTCGGCGCTTGGAGGTATGCAGGGGCTGATTTCTATCAATGTGTCACTTGAACAGAACAAGGCATTCATTCGACGCAAGGTCATTAATGGTTCAGAGTCAGACAAAGACCGGATGGCTGCGAGAATGCTATACGTTAGTGCAATTGAAGATTGTGGTTTTGATGCAGACCTGGTTGCAGTTACATCATCATCATCAGCAACTACGACCACATCTACAACATCTACGACCACATCTACAACCGTCAGCTCGAATGGCAATGGTCATCCCAGTGGACTCCAATTGGTTGAAACCAAATTTGATGTTGAGGGAATGACGTGTCAATCATGTGTTAAGGCTATTCGTGGAGCACTGGATGATCTCGATGGAGTTGTATCGGCAGATGTTGAGCTTCATCCGGGCAGTGCAACGGTTAGATATGATTCAGATATTGTTACAGCTGAGCAGATTAAAGAGAGAATTGAAGACTGCGGATTTGATGTGCAATTTGATGCTAATAGTATTAATAATGAACGCCGATTAACTGCTGCGTCTTCCAATGGAACTGATTCTGGAAGTTTCTTTGTAGAAAACGAGGGTAGTACTGCATCAGACACACTGCACATGTCAGTTATTTCAAATATGACTGCATCTACTGCACGCACATTGGTTGACTCCAACATGGCATCAGTTGCAGAGGAGGCCATTCACCATAAGCGTGCAATGCCATCAACAGCTGGTCAGAGACAATCTCAGCCGGCAGCTTCACTGGAGGGAGCCAAATGTGCAACACTTGAAGTGAATGGGATGACGTGTGCATCATGCGTGGCTACTATTGAAAGAGGCTTGCATGGCACGGCAGGCATCGTCAGTGTGACAGTGTCACTATTGGCACAGCAGGCAGTGGTATGGTATCAGCCGTCAATCATCACAGACTACGAAGTTGGATCAGCCATAGAGTCACTTGGATTTGAAGCAAGATTACTGAGTGATATCAGGCAGGGTAAAGTGGAATTGAATGTGTATGGAATGACATGTGCATCCTGTGTTGGAACCATTGAAAGAGAGTTAAAGAAGTTAAATGGAATACAATCAGTATGCGTAACACTAATGACTGAATCAGCTATTGTTGAGTATGATCCTCAGACTATTGGTGTGCGTGATATTGTTAGAAGCATTGAACAGCTGGGCTTTGACGCAATGGTTCGCACATCTGACTCTTCAACTCAGATTGAATCCCTTCAGCGTACTAAAGAAATTATAGAGTGGCGCAAAGCATTGCTAAGAACGCTGGCATTTGGCATTCCAGTGTTCATTTTGGCAAAAGTACTTCCACACTTCTCATCAGCCGAAAAGCCGATTCCAGTTATAGATGTGACATTGTTTAACAGCGCGGTTACAGTTGGACACGTTATTCAATTGCTATTAACAATCCCAGTTCAGTTTGGAGTTGGCAGACAGTTTTACAGCAGATCATACAAAGCATTAACACATGGATCAGCCACAATGGACGTACTGGTTGCAGTCGGAACTTCTGCTGCATTCTTCTTTTCTGTATTTATGATTATATTTGCATTCGTTTCCCCTTACCACATTAAGCCTAAATTGGTGTTTGAGACGTCTGTGATGCTGATATGTTTTGTAAGTATTGGAAGATATCTGGAAAACAGAGCCAAATCCAGCGCATCATCTGCCCTATCAAAGTTAATGTCACTGACTCCGACTTTTACTACGCTGGTTGAGGGACTAATTCCTGAAAATTCATCGCCAGATAAGCTAACTACTGAATCAAGTATAGCGATAACCAATGAGCGTAAAATCCCTACAGAGTTGGTTCAGACCGGAGATGCACTAAGAGTATTCCCCGGAGAGCGCATTCCAGCAGATGGATTTATCATTGAGGGATCAAGTGGAGTGGATGAATCCATGGTTACAGGCGAGTCAGTCCCAATCAATAAAGTAAAAGGCGATTCAGTCTTGGGTGGAACAGTTAACTGCGGAGGAGGTAACTTTATAATGAGAGCGACAAGAGTTGGTGCTGATACCACTTTAGCCCATGTTGTCAAATTAGTTCAGGATGCTCAATCTACTAAAGCTCCAATCCAGCAGATTGCTGATACTGTTTCTGGCTACTTTGTTCCAATGGTGTTGGTATTAGGTTTCATTACTTTTGTTGCTTGGATGATTGTATGTTTTGCCATTAAAAATCCAGATAGCTTGCCTGAAATGATCAAGATGGAAAAGGAGGCAGCTCGCGATAGCTCTGGTTACTTTATTGCATCTCTTAAGCTGGCTGTGGCTGTTATTGTAGTTGCCTGTCCGTGTGCCTTGGGTTTAAGTACACCAACCGCTGTTATGGTGGGAACTGGAGTAGGTGCTCAGCTAGGAATCCTGATCAAGGGTGGTGAACCACTGGAGGCTGCTCACAACGTGGACACTATAGTATTTGATAAAACAGGTACTTTAACAAAGGGCCAAATGAGTGTATCTGACTGCAGACTAATCGATGGAAACGATGTGTTGATTAGAAGAAGACTGCTAATTGCCATTGGTGCTGCTGAATCTAGATCTGAACACCCGATTGGAAGAGCCATTGCAAACTATATCAAAGCCGACCTAAATCTATCTCAGAATGGACATATCGGTAGTAGCGCTGGCACCAACAATAGCACTGCATTCCCGTTTGCACATGTAGACAAGTTTGAAGCATCTGCTGGATCAGGTATTCGTGCACTAGTCAATGTCACAGAATCACCAATGCCAGTGCCAGTTGATGTTATTGTGGGCAATCAAAATTGGCTGGAAAACCAAGGAATCAAAGTGCCTGCTGCATGGCGTTCAATGAGAGGCGAATTGGAAGTTATGGGAAAGACTGTTGTACTGGCAGCATGCAATGGCTCATTCATTGGATGCATTGCTGTGGCTGATGTTATTAGACCTGAGGCACCAGCTGTCATTTACTCTCTTCGTGAACTGGGCTATAGAATAATAATGGTTACTGGAGATCAGCGCAGAACTGCAAATGCCATTGCGCGTGAATGTGGCATATCCGAAGTGCATGCTGGTGTTCTACCTGCTGGTAAGACCGCTCTTATTAGAAGCCTTCAAACCTACACTGCTCCTGGCGATCCTCCTCGTCAGCAGTTTGGTAGCAATGACTCAGCGGCCTCCAAGGCAAAGACACGCGTTGTTGCCATGGTTGGTGATGGCGTCAATGATTCTCCTGCTCTGGCTGCAGCCAATGTTGGCATTGCCGTGTCTTCGGGTACGGATGTTGCAATGGAAGCTGCCTCCATTGTGTTGATGCGAGCCGATCTGGCTGATATTGTCACTGCTCTTGATCTGTCTCAGCACATCTTCCGCAGAATTAGATGGAACTTTGTCTGGGCAACTTCCTACAATCTGGTTGGCATTCCGCTCGCGATGGGTGTCTTCTTACCCTGGAATGTCAGCATCCCTCCCATGTGGGCAGGTGCTGCAATGGCTCTCTCCAGCGTCAGCGTAGTCTGCAGCAGTCTTTTGCTTAAGCTGTACAAGCGGCCAGTTCTCGCCGAGCCTCCATCTGGATGGCTGTCTGATGTTGCCACTGCTGACGCTCAACACTTGACAGTTGAAGATGGCGCTCCAAGTCAAGGCTCATGGTTCACTGGCGAAAGATCACGCCGCGATGGGTGGATACTTGGCGGAATTACAAGAGTATTCGATACTGCTCTCAACTACATGCGGCCGCAAAGATATCAACGTCTTGTCAATGAGAATGATGCTTACAGTCGCGTATAAACCTCTTCTTGTCTCTCTTTTTTCTTCTTTAAATTTTAAATTTCCAATTGCTATTACTCACTCTTTCATTCTCTACCTTCTATAACTCTTTCACTCTTTCACTCCTTTTCTTCGTTGTTTCCTTTTGTTTGTTCTTTAAACAAAAATGTTGAAAACAATCTAACCTCTTCTTTTCTTTACATATATTAATTAGAGATGGTTAGTAAACTAACCAGGATAACTTAACTGAGGATAGTGTGTGTGCGTATTTATGTGTGTGTGTAGTTAGTAGTATGCTTTTCAAAATGTCAATGGAGTTGCTCTATTCTCAGACCTTCTCCAGAATGACAGTGTTAATGTACCGCCACCACTTAGTTGATACTGGCTGGGCTCAGATGTCCATTTCCTTGTTGGTGGCAGCTCCTTGTTGTATCTGAGCGACTGAACTCCTCTACTCGCACCAGCTTCTGCCGAGGCAGCCGTGTCGCCATCTTCGTCGTTACCGCCTGTTGCAGCCGTTCTATTTGACTGCGTTAGTGACGACATTGCAAGAGGGGAGGATAGTCCTGCTGCCTGAGCCGAGGCAGATGAGTTGACACCGTTGGATGGCGGCGCTGGTGACAGCGTGCTCGATGTTGCTGGTGTCCTTGCTCGTCGCTTTCTAGTTCCCAAGATGGCCGATGCCGCATTGATCACTGATGGGGTGCTGCTTCCTCCACCTGTAGCACTTGCAGCAGCAGTAGGCGTAGAAGCTCCAGCTGATGCGTAGCCATTCGATGCACCATTGTCAGTGCCGGCCGTTGTGCGCTTTCGTTTCCGAGAGGTCTCTTCGGGTGTTGCGGCTGATGAAGCAGGTGTCGCTGCCGAAGGTGTTGAGGCGACGGCTGACGCTGCTGGAGCAGTTGAGCCGGACCGCTGTGAAGAGGAAGCTGGTGTGGAGTCACCGGCAGCGCCAGGATTGCTGGTCGACTGCTTCACTTTGAGAATGATTTTGGCCATCGTTGGTTGCAAGGGGAAGCGGGGACCGGGAGAAGTGATGGTGGTGGTGGTTGATGCCCACAGCGGTATGCTTGTCTCAATCAGCGTATAGTCGCTGTTGGTTCGACTGCTAGGGCTGCATATCAGGAGTTTGCCGAATATGCGTGCAAATCATCCATTATTCACTCACATCAACATCAACAGCATCATCATCCAAAACAAAAAGAAGAAACATTATAAAAGTTAAAATGAGATGAAATGAAATGATAGAAAGAAGGAAGGTAGATGGAAGGGAAAATGATTAGTTGCTCTCAGGATCGGGTGTAAAGCGCAGATAGCTCTTTGGTGCCTTGAATCCCGGGAACTTCTTCTTTGCTGTGCCATCATCAACATCCACATTAATCAATACATCGTCACCTGGCTTCCACTTGGCTGGAGTCGACACTGGGTGCTTATCGCTCAGCTGCAAGCTCTCAACCGCCCGGAACAACTCGTCGAAATTGCGACCGCAGCTGGCTGGATATGTCATAATCAGCCGGATCTTCTTGGCCGGATCAATTACAAACACACTGCGCACGGTAAATGGAATGCCGGCAACTACGTTTGTAGAATCGTGGTCAACCGAGTCCAACATGTCATACAGAGTGGCAACGGTGCGGTCAGCGTCGGCAATGATAGGGAACCGCAAATCAACCTCGCTGAGCTCGTTAATGTCGTCGACCCAAGTCTCGTGGTCAAACAGGCCGTTGGTCGAAAGTCCAATGACCTTGACGTTCATGGCGCTGAACTTGTCCTCGAGACGGGCTACCTCGCCAAGCTCGGTTGTGCACACGGGAGTAAAGTCGGCAGGGTGCGAAAAGAGAACCACCCAGGAATTGGCAGACCATTTGTAGAACTCAATGGGACCCTGCGTGGTCTCGGCGCTGAAGTTTGGAGCGTTCGAGCCCAATCTCAACTGGTTTGGCATCTGCGCTTGGCGATTGCTGTGATAAAGTCGGAGGAGTTGTTGTGGGTGGTTGCGGTGGTTGCGGTGGAGGTGGTTGCTGTGATGAAAGAAGTGAGCAGGGCTGGAGGAGATTCGAAAGGAGAGTTGTGCGGAGAAGAAGGCGGGGGCGGCAGCAACAGCAGCAACGGCAGCGATCCGACTCTTCGTTGGTCCCTGCCCAGCGCTCTCTGTCCTGAGATTCAAGTGGACTGGTTACCCTGGCCAAACATTATAAAGTACACGCGCTCGTGCTGTCAAGGACGTGCGTGCGTCGACAATTTGGACTCCACTACGTCAATGGCCTGGGCTGCTATCACCTACAGGATCGAGAAAAAGCAAGACTCAGCCCTTTTTGTTCCTTTTGTTCCTGTATGACATAGTCTTTGCTGGTTAAAAAAAGAAAAAGAAAAAGAAGACATCGAGAATGCAGGCGAGCATAGCCGATGATTAGCATTGATGATCAGCGAGAAATTGGAAAAAAAGGGACACCATTGCCCAAAGACATCATTGCAGGACGATCAATTTCGAACTGGCGCTCAGTCAGTACATCTCGTCGATTGCAATAATAAAACACCTCCTGATACAGGAGCTTCTCCCACGCGAGAGAGAGAGTTCACGTTACTGAATCAGTGGCACGAAGCTGTTTGCCACTCGACGTCCTAGTGCTTGGGGATTTGCACTGCCATGTCCCTTTTTCATTTTTACCCATGCTGTTGCTGTTGTTTGTGCCTCTCTTCGTCAGTTTGCACGATACAAAAACGCCTCTCCCAGAAGCAACAGCATCAACCACCACCACCACCTTCCCTCCAAAACGAAAAAGAAGCGCGATACAACAACAATATCAACGACATCAACGACATCAACGACAACGACAACTATTATAACCAAACTCGCGCACAAACACACTACGCCATCCTACGATGTCACAACAACAGCAACGGCCGATTCTTCTACTTACTCTGACACTGGCACTCTTTACGGCGGCTGTGTGTGCACGGCCAATTCAGCTTGACTCGCTATCGCCTGCAAAGATTGTGGCGCTTCCAGCACCGATCCATGTTCCGCATCTGCCCCAATTCGACTACCCAGCATCCACACAGCCGCCGTCCCTGCCACTACCGCCTGCCACGACATCAGTCGGCAACGCACTGGCTTCGTTCAGCTCAGGCAAAGCTACGTGGTACAATCCCGCTCTCGGCTCATGCGGCTGGACAAACGGCGACAATGATGTGGTCGTTGCCGTCTCCCATCAAATCTACGGACAGGGAATCAACGCGTGCAAGAAATGCGTGAACATTGTGGGCAGCAACGGAAAGACGGTGAAGGCGACTGTGGTTGACAAGTGCATGGGATGCACACCGGATCATCTGGATGTGTCGCCAGCAACGTTCAAGGCAGTGGAGCCAGATTTGGGAGTTGGAGTGCTGCGTGGCATATCCTGGACACTTGTCGACTGCTAATCAATTCACCACATCTGCTGTTACCACTATAAAATGCATAGAACAATAACAATAACAACAACAACAACAACAATAAAAATGTTGAGCCAAGAAAGCAAAGCTGGCTCTTTGTTTTCATCTCGTTCTTCAATTACAAAATCGTTTACAATTAAACATCATCTATCTGTGTTTCTTCTTCTCCTTCGAGAAGACCGCCTCTGTATTCACTTTTATAGCCTGCTATATACGCATTTTTAATGGCTTCTCTTATCAATGGAACCAGTGCAAACGTGGCAAAGAACAACGATGAAACGGAGTGTCTCCAAAGCACTCTGTTAGTGACGATTCGATTGCCGTTTGGAATGCAGTTCCTGAGTGTAGCTAACACCAATGCCGCCGCAAAGAGTTCCATCAGATGCACTGTGACAGCCATACCGCACAATATTTCGAGAGTCTTGCGGCTTCCAAATAACGATTCTACCCAGCTTATCACATACAAACGATTGTTTGTCCGCAGTGGAACGAATGTTGCAGCAAGAACAAGCGACTCTGCTGTCAGGCACAGAACCACCAGCACAGGGTGCGGCCACGAGAATGACAGCTCCATTGTATTCACCGGCATCGTTTGAAGGGCAGATAGAAACAGCTTTTTTCAAAGAAGAAAAAGAGAAGTAAACAAAGTGGCAAGGAAGGGCTAAAAAAAAAATAGTAAAGAGAGAATGTATAGAATGTGACGAAATACGAAGGATAAAGAGAAGGAGAAGGAAAAGCAGGAGCTTGGGGACGGGTGAATGTTATTGCAAAAGAGAAAGACACGGAGTAAAAAAAGCAAACTAAACAGAGTCAAAGGAGGAAGAGTGAGGAATGAGGAGTGAGAAAAACAAACAAACAAACATGAGGAGGAAATATTCCCCCCGATCTTATCGATATCTCACACTGCTTGAGATACTCATAGAGTCATCCGTGTCATCAGGGTTTCTATTTACAACTCTCAGCTGCTTGTGCTGGGGTGCGTGCGATGACTGAGGCTGTGGTGTTTGGCTGTACTCGCTGTCCACATCAAAGCTGTCTTCGAAGCTGTCCTCTTGTTGCAAATACCGTCCTGCGGAATATGGCCGTCTGTCACTGTTATTCCGAGATAAATCAAAGTGAATGCTGCTGGAGTCGCTGTCAATTCGCTGGTGTCGCTTCTGTTGTAACTGATGCTGACGAACCTCGACTGGTGCAGGCGGTTTGGGCAATGGTCGTTCTCTTCGTTCAATTGCTTCAGGTGTTGGAAGTGGCTTCGCAAATGAGCCAGACTCATATTTTGGACGTGTTCTCAATGTCTGCTTAGCACCAGTGCTGCCTCTCTTACTTTTATTGTTACTGCTGCTGTTGCTGTTACTGTTACCATTGCTGCTACCGCTGTTGCTGCTGTGACTATTGAACGTTCGCAATCTACCATCATCGAGTTCTTCGCGCAGATATGACTTACGATTGGCTGCTGTCGCTTCATTCTGTACACGAAGCAAGCCGCCAGCACGCAAATGTGGAGCAATCGAGGGATCTGAGCGAAGTGAAGATGGTGCAGGTGACGCAGGTGGCACAGGTGAAGCCACTGCTGATGCGCCAGGTGTCGTCGATACAAGAGGCACAGGCGGCGCATCCGGGAACCGAACATCCGTTGAAGGCGACTCAAATGACAATTCAGCGGGAGTGCTGAGTCCGCTTGCGAAAGATGGGTCTTCAACGGCAGCAGCGCCAGTGCGAGCCGTATATCCAACCGGAACGACGCTAAATTTGCTTGCATCAACATTGCCTCCACTCGGCCCAAATGCATCAAGAGTTCTTGACAGGCGGGCTGACATTCTGCGTAGAATATCAACGGCTGGAGACTGGACCTTGATCGGAGGTTCAAAGTACGATATTTGACGAGGACGCGCAGTGGGTGGTGTGTTACCTTTACCACGACTAAAGAATCCACCAAACGCCTTGCTTCCACCTCCACTTCCAGCAGCAGTCGCAGCAGCAGTCGCAGCAGCCGTTGTACCAGGCACAGCCACTTCAATTACATCAGGAGAGGTGCCAGATCGAGTTGGATATGCAAAGTCGTTTAATCTAACCTCATTTGGTGTTTTCCCTTCAGCGCCAGCACCATATTCAACATCTTTGCCAACATTGCCATTGCCAGCGGTTGCCCACCACTGAGCAATACGACGATTTGCATCTTCACGACGACGGTTCTTACGACGCTTATAAGCAGCTAATACAAGCAGTCCAATCACAATGATGACAACTAATACACAAACAATGACCACAATGAGCACAGTGCTTCTATTTGACTTGTGGTCACTTGAATCACCATTGCCAACATTGCCTGAATTGTTGTTGTTGTCATTGCTATTTCCATTATTATTATTGTTGTTGTTGTTATCATTGTCAGAGGGCTTGTCAGTGGGGTCAGGCTGAGACGGCTTTGAAGGGTCAATGATATCACTGGGGTCGGGAGTTGTTGTCGGCGCAGATGGAGGATTTAACCTGTGACTCCTATCAATAGTGTCCACAAACCGGTTCGTGTTTGGATCATACAAGAATGAGCTTTCATCAAATTTGCCTGACCCAGTTTGACCTGATGTCATCATTACATATCCCCCTGTGGTTACTGCAGCCATATGGCCTGCTCTGCCACTGGGCATCCCATCCGGAGTCAATTTGTTATAGGACCATTTGCCCTCACCAGTGTCAATCATATACATGTCATCAAAATACTGCGAGTTGGATTTAGAGTCTGATCCTCCGTGTAGTACTATCCGTCTACTGTCAATGGCCACTGCAATGTGCTGACTGCGCGGTTTGGGAATAGTTCCATGCATCTTACGTTTAATCCATTTACTAGTGGTAAAGTCAAATACATCCACTGCATCCAATGATTGCTGTGCTCCATTTTGATTGCTCCCACCAATAATAACCATTTTAGTTCCATTGTCAATCAAGGTGGCTGTATGCGATCGGCGTGGAGTTGGATCGGCAGAAGTGGTAACTCGTTCCCATCTAAGAGTAGCTGCATCCATACGCCACAGCTCATTCACTGCATTTCCACCAACAACTCCTCCAAATACGTACATTTGCCCAGTTGGCAATATTACTGCAGTGTGCTCTGATCTCCGAGGTGGAATCTTTGTAGCCGCAGAGTTGCTTCCGGATGATGCCTCCAAATCCTTTAATTGCCACGACTCGCAATCAAACACTCTTAGTGGCGACTTGTTGGCGGATGATCCACTAGCTATGCCGCCATAGATAATAATCTTGGTCATATTTGGAGTGAGTACTGCGCTAAATTTAGTCATGTGTTGATCTTGCAAGCCACTATTCGTCATATCTATCCACAGTATATTATTCATGTCTCGACTTTTACTAGAATCCAAATCCATCATTTGAGAGTTGTTCAGCCATGAATCGTCATCATCTCCCCGTCCTCCAAATGTAACTATGAAAGGTTTGGATTGGCGTTCAACTGGAATCAACGCTCCACCGGTGCGGCCAGGTGGCTGAATAAAGTTGAGCCGCTTAAACAGTGATTGATGTTGTGGTTGATAGCGACCGTGTGTTCCGTTTGCTTGAGTGATGTCATTGGCTGTTGTTGTGCTATTTTGTTGGCGAGATGAAAAGTCGCTTGAGTCCGGACCCAAACTTGGAACTGCTGTAGCTGATGGCACGCAAGACAACAGCGCCGCAACAAACAGGCATAGCAGCGCTGTGGCAGTGGCTCGACAGTACATTCCTGACGTTGCTGCTGTTGACGTTTTTGCTGATGACGCTGCTGTTGTTCTTTTGAAGTGTAAAGGAGTGTTTGGACGCCGCCGAGATGGGCCAGCAACCATACAGGAACAGCAATTACGTCTGCACACACACACACACCGGAAAAAGGAACACTCGAGGATGGAAGGAAGAAAGAAAGAAAGAGAGTAGAAGTGGTCGATCACTTCGACGGCTTGTCCAGCAGCTGCAGCACCGAAGATTGACCGCGTATGGCTTGAGAAACGAGCGAGAAGACTGTAGTAGATTGAGCAAGCAATCAAGCAACAGCTACAACACAGCACTAGAAAAGGGAAGAAAGAAAGAAAAATAGGTGAGTTTGGTCAGGAGAGAAAGGTCGCCAGGTTTTGTTCTTAATTGAGCGGAGAATGGAGGGATGATGCAGTAGACACTTGGAAGAGAGAGAGAGAGAGCTTGTCGGAGTTAATCTCCCCATCACTTGTTCCACAAGCGTTCTCTCTCCCTCTCCCAGATTACACCACTACTGTGAACACACACATGAATACTGTGGTGTGTGCACATTCTCCCTCTCCCTCCCTCCCTTTCACTCCCGACATGCCTGAGAGTTCTGCAACTGTCATTTCAATGACGTGGTGACAGCGTGGGTGCATCAGAACAGTTGTGAAAAAATCTCATAAATAGTTGAAAGAAAACAAAGAAACAATTAATAATAAAAGGGAGTAAAGCGATGATGA
>MU602872.1:0-12937 GCA_025201865.1 Ramicandelaber brevisporus | reverse complement strand
TTCTGATCAACTTTGGATGACTTGCGCTTCTCGCTCGTTTGTCCACTGACTACATCATCACCATTGTTGAAGCTGCCATTGGTAGGGGAGTCGCCTTCAAGAGCAGCTTGAGCCTGTGCAGCTGCAGCAGCTGCAAGTTCACGCTCGCGTACAATCTGGTCACGAATGATTGGCTGATTAATCTTGACAAAGAATGCATAGCCATTGCATGGACGTTTCGGATCAGAGAGTACATCGTTGGCATCTTGAGAGCTGCTGCGACGACGCTTGCGCTTGGATGTCTTTGGCTTTTGTTGCTGCTGTTGCTGCTGCTGATGTTGCTGCTGCTGAGACTGTGATTGAAGTGGTGACTGATCATAGATGCTAAGTGAGGATGGGGTTGTAGCAGCAGTGGTGGCGCTGTCAGCGTTTGAGCCATTGCGGGATGGAACAGAGCGAGACATGCTCAAATTAGGAATGTGGAACTCACACGCATTGTTAATACCAAACTGTGGATTGCTGGGCATACCTGCTGCAAAGTCATATAGGCTAACTCGGCGCTGGGAACTGGCATCATAGTGAAGACTGAGGCCATTGTTGCCATAGCTTTGAATTGGAGCAGACAATGATGCAATGCCAAGTGATTGATTGTTATATCCACTGTACTGCTGCTGCTGCTGCTGCTGCTGCTGCTGCTGATGTTGGAAAGTGTAGGCAGTTGGTGACACGATTGGGGCATGGAGTGGAATTGTGGTGGCTGGCGAGGTGATTTGAATCAAATGTGGAGCTACAAATCCAGAAGATGCGGCTGATTGATTTGAATCTGATATTGGTGCAGTGATTGGATGTGAAAGCAGTGATGATGACATTGTGGACATGTTGTTGAGCACATCTGCTAGAAACTGCGATGGCTGTGATAGCTGCTGCTGCTGCTGATGTTGCTGCTGTTGCGGAGGACTTGTCAATGGTAGCGAAGTCACTGCTGAAGTGAACGATGCTGTTTGCTGAGGTTGCTGGGTTTGTTGCTGCTGTTGAAACCGAAGCAGCGGTGACTGATACAATGGCATTCCAGTGAGTGTAGTCGAATCCAACGAAGGAATCGCATCCTCCACCGCTGCAGACACTGTAGTTGCTGCCAGAAACGTGGATATCTGATCCGCCAACGTTGCACGCACATCAGTAGATGCAGTGGTTGATTCTGGTGACTTGAACAGCAAGGAGTCGCTACTACCAGTGTGTCCAATTGCACTCTCGCAGCCTGGCTTCTTGAAATCACCATATCTCTTCAGGAACTCTGGCTTGAGCGACTCTGCCAATTCTTCGTACAGCTTGCGGAACTCCATTGTGTGCTTGCGTTTCCACTCGCCAATCGCACGCTTGAAGGCAGCCGATTGCGCCATGTCAACGGTCGGGTCTTCGGAGAGCTGTTTGGAGCGAGCAGCGGCGTATAAACCGCGCGGAGTGGGCAGCTTGTCAACCAGGTCCATCAACTCGTCAATGGTGTAAGATGATGGCTCGCGCGGCAGAGGCAGACCAGAGTTGGACAATGGAGAAGCAGTGACGGCGGCAGAAATGGTGGCGGCAGTTGTGGTTGGAGTAGATGGCAAGCGGTTATCAGGGGAGCTTGCAGTGGCACTGCATGCACTCATCGGAGTCACGCATCTTGAGAGAGCCGGTGCATAGACTGGCATGATGGACGACAGGTTAGCCAGCGGAGCGAGGCTCGGGACAGCAGACTGCAGAGACTGGAATGTGGGCTGGGCTTGAACAGCAGCAGCAGTGGAGGCAGCAGAAGCAGTAGTGTGGGTGATGCCGAGGCTGGCCACTGGGTCAACAAATGGAGCGGTGGTTGGAAGTAGTTGGCTGCTGAGCTGATAAAGCGGCTGATTAATAAATTGCGGCTGTAACTGTTGCCGTTGTTGTTGTTGCTGCTGTTGCTGTTGTTGAAGCGCAGCATTGTACAACTGACTAGAAAGTGGAACACTGGGTGAATTGCCAACAGCTGGTGCCACCATCAACGCCTGAGACAGTGGATGCTGTAGTTGGTGTTGGTACTGAATTGTGGGGAAGCTCGACATTGGTGGCACTGCTGCTGCTGTTGTTGCTGCAGTTGCTGCGGAGGGGGTTGAAGACATCAAATTGACACCCGTGAGACCCAATCCAGAAGACATGCTCGGAAGATGTTTTGTGAAATCAGTTGGCGGCGGTTGCGACAGTTGTGTAACAGCAGATGACGTAGCAGTGATATGTGCAAGACTTCCGTTCAGCAACAGTGTTGAGGATGGATCAGTTGATGCGACAACAGGACAACCACCACCACCGCCACCACCTTGAACCAGCGTAGTGAGGGATGTCAGCGGAGTCGACATGCTTGAAACTGGCTGCGATTGAACGAGGCCAAATGGACTGGCTGTGTTGCTGGTGTCACTTGGCAATACAAACTCAGATGCGCTTGGCGAAATCAATGCCGCTGCTACCCCGGCTCCAGCTGAGACCATTGCTTGGTGAGAGTGTTGCTGCCGTTGCTGCTGCTGGTGTTGTTGTTGGGCGAGTGCAAGGATATGAGCCAGACTTGGGTCTATTGGTGCGGACATTGCGCTCATGTTGATGGTGTCTGAGGGTGAAATCTGCTGGAAAATGTGATGAGAAGGATGATTTGCAAATTGTAAAGAGTTCAAGTCAGTAATAATGTTGGACAGGCAGGGAGTTTGCGATAGTTGGGGAGGAATGGAAGGTGAGTCAGGGCTTGGCGGTAGGTATATCAAGTCAAGTAAAGACGTGGCGTTAGTGTAATTTTGCATCTGTGATGAGTGAACAAAACCAAGCAAAACAAAACCAAACTAAAACAGATACAAAAAAGAGAGAGGAAGAAAGAGAATATGGAGGCAAGCAAAGTGTATCAATAGGTGTAGCAAATAAAGTAGTGATGGTCGAAGGGAAATCAAAGTGAATTAAGGAAGGGAAGGGAAGCAGGAGTTATTGTTTGCACGAGGGAGAAGGAATTGCTAATTAAAGGCTAGTGTATTCACGAAATGTATGAGGGTTTGTGCGTGTGTATGTGTGTATGTTTGAATGTGTCTATAGATCAGGGTATATATGTGTGTATGTGTATGTGTATGTGTATGTGTATGTGTATGTGTATGTGTGTATATGTGGGGGAGGGTTCGCGTGGTAATATGGCGTTACAAGTAGTGGAGGCAATCTAGAAAGGCAAGTGTGTGTGATAGATGCTGCACATATGAGATACAAATCAATGTGAGTGATCTGAAGGTGCTCGGGGGTTTATATGTGCTATGTAATCACACGAGTATGCGTGCGTACAATCTGTCAAGAACAGAAAAGGATCGATGTTTGCTGTTGTTGCTGTTGCTGTTGAGGGTAAGAAAGGGGCTCGATGGGGTGTGTAGGTTGGAATGTATAGGCTGGCGCGGAACTGCGCAATGTCCAAGTTATATCTGAGTGGTGTGTCACAGTGAGTGAAGGGAAGGGAAGCGAAGGGAAGAAATGCCGAATATAGTGAATGAACGAATGAACGAATGATACCGGTAGCAAACGGCCCCGCGTGTGGTTAAAGGCACCGTATACAATGCCACACGCGGCGGGAGAGAGTCAAAGGATTGGAAACTCGGTCGCTGAATTGTAATAGGTCCGAGGCAGCAAACCACGATGGAATGGAAAGCGGATATGTGATGTCACGTAGTAAGGTGATTACGTGTTGAGCTCGGTGGGCTGGTTATTTTCGGGATTGTCAAGTTCCAACCAGTAGTTTGATGGAGCAAAAAAAAATGTAAATGAAAAAAAACTAACGAATATGTGGAATGGAAGTGGAAACGAAGGGAATGGATAATGTGAGCAAGCAGATACAAAAATAAAAGGTAGAAGCAGTGTATGATGGTCAAAGCGGTGGTGAAGTCAAAAGGCAATCCGCGAATAGCAGACAAAAGATGGAAGTAAGCAAAGTACGGAGCAAAGTACGGAGCCAAGTCAAGTGAGTGCGTGTTTGAGTGTGATTGTATAAGCGCGAACTCGTTTGTGCGTGCGTGCGTGCGTGCAATTTGAATGATTTGATTGATATCAGAAAAAAAGCTCAAGAAGAGAATCCGAGGATGATCGCACACAAGGATAACGTGTCAAATGTGAGATGCTCACAGTCAAGTAGGTGTGCACACGATGAAGATGTGTGCGTACGGCACTCTGTTGGAGAGGGAAGGAGGGGGGGCAAGAGAAAGAGATAGAGAGAAAGAGAGAAAGAACGAGTGTGTGACGGAATGGACTAACCGAAAAAGGGAGGTGCGTCTCAAAGAGAGGTTGTGAACGAGATTGCAGTCTTGTCATTCTTTTCGGGATACACAAGGACGACATCAGCAAGCCGTCAAATCTATCAGTTGAGAAGACTGATGAACACTTGCGTGTGCGGGGTAAAAGAGCATGACTCGTGGGAAGTAAAAGATGGCGACGTCACCACAGCAGTGGGTAAAAACAATAAGGTTGATCAGCGCAAAAAAGTAAAAAAGTAAAAAGGTAAACAAAAAAGGAGGAGCAGCTCGGGAAAGACACGAAAATGACAGGATGGCAGGCACGCCCGGCCACACGACAATAAAGGAGGTGGGGATAATACTTACCTGAATAGGCGAAAATTGCTCGATCTCAAATAGAGAGCGTGTGTTTGTAGATTGTTGCTGCTGTTGTGGTGGTGTGAAGATGAAGAGCAAGAACAGGAAGCAAGGCTTCAATAGTTGCAAACAGTTGATGGAGGGTGGGCAGTAGAGTAGTGATGGTTTTGGTTATGCCGGATGCAGGATGGTTTCTCGATTTTAGTCGGCGTTGAGCGAGAGTAGTGTGTTGGTGAAATTGTTAAAAAATGGCTTGATGAAAGAGAGAGTCAACTATATGGTCACTCGTGGTCTGATGCAAAGAGTAACCGGATGATTGCTGTTGCTACTGGATGACTACTTTTATTGTTGCTGTTGCTACTGCTGTTGTTGCTGTTAATTGAATGATATGATGATGATAAGGATATATGGCTAGTAGTTGATTGTAATAAATAATTTGGTGTACAGATACGAAGAATGGAGGATGCGAGTGAATGATATTAGGAACAAAAGAAGGAACTGCAAGATGAAATGAAACCGAATACAGATGGGTGATGAATGGTGATGATGAATGGAGATACTTCTGTATATGAGAACGGTACAAATAATTTGTCTATGAATAAAAAAGGGATGTCAGTCTATCACTATACCAGAATAAAATATATCTATCTATCAAGATGGGAAAAAGGACGATGACAAACTGTGGATTATATAATGTATATATAATGTGTATATGCAAATGTATCAAATCGAGAAGTATGATTTGTAAGCAGGTTCGGATTTGCGGGTGTAGGGTTATGCAACAATGCTTTCGAGGGTGGAATGAGAAGGAGACAGAGAGAGACAGAGAGAGTGGGTTGGCCGTGATGGGGATGCACCGTGGCCGCCAAGGCAGGAAGTAAAATTGTATTGCCAGGACAATTAAGAATCAGTGTCGATGAAGTGGAGTCTAAGAATAGATGCTACACTGTTAGAGAGGGAGAGAGAGAGAGAAGGAAAGAGAAGAAAGAGAAGACTTGTTCTTGATGGATGATGGAACACTGCAGTGGCGAGATAGACGCAGGGTGAGAGACGTAAAAGAAAGAAAGAAAAAATAGACTGTGTGAGTGAGTGCCAGAGTGTGATGCGGGGAGGTGCCGGCGCGCGCTTATGCCGTCACAGAATGTTGTGTGAGGTTTACTGAAGCGCACGAATCTAACTGACAGTCGACAGATGATACTAGAATGAAGTGTGACGGGGGGGTATGCGATGACAGGTGTATCACTGGAATAATGAAGGAAGAACAAGTATTTTTGGGTGGAATGGGTGGCGGTGTGGGAACTCTATGACGGTGACCTTTGTGTGCTTGTGCGTCGCTGCCGTCTCGTTCGCCTGTCAAAGAAGAAGAGGAAGAGGAAGAAGAAGAGAAAAACGAATCGGTGGCAAGCACCAATCCGACACTAAACGGGAGCTTCGGTGTTTACTTCGGTTTGGAAGTGGTTTGACAAGACAGACACAAGGAAAAAAAGGAGGCGACAGATGGACAGAAAGACAGATAGACAGATAGACGGAGAGTGAACAGCTAATGAACAAGACGGCAAAAGGGGTGGGTGGTTGGATGGTTGTACAAACACGCGACAAGTTCAAAGGTTGGTCACAAGAACTGTCGGAGAAAATATTAGCGACGTATGGCGGATGTATGGTATGGTATGGTATGATGGAAAGAGAGAGAGAGAGTATGAGAGAGACAGAGGCAGACAGAGAAAATGAAACGATGAATTACATTCGCACATACACAAAAAAAACCGTATGATGAAGGACGACGACGCTCAAGAATATTAATGAGAATTCTAGGCAAGAATCAGAGCGAGACGAACGCTTAACGATTGATCAAAGAAGAGGGAGCGACTCAAAAGACACGGCGGAGAAACGATAAATGATGTGGGGGGGGAGGGGAAAGCAGGCAAATGGCCGACCAGAGTGCCGATTCACTGCGAAGCTCTCAATCGACGATGGCGATGGAACAAGATGTTGGCGGCAAGGTCTGGGGGCAGTGTGAGAGAATGGATGAGGAGCCTGCGTCAAGAAGTTTATTATTATTGTGCCAAGAGCTGCGGTTCTCGTGTGGGCGATAGCAAGATGCTCATTCGGTGTTAACGCGGAACGAACGAGTGCCATGATCGAAGGTTGCACAGGCAGGCGGGCGGGCAGGCAGGCAGGGCCGTCGGAGCTAAAAAGATGCGAGCGTGGACAAATGAACGTCGGCTGTGAGAGAAAATAGTGCGAAGATATAAATTTATTGGATGCCGAGATCGACGAGCCAGTAGTTTGCGATGCGCGAAATAGTGACATTTGCATGAGGAACGAATGGCGTTGCAAACAAAAAGAAGAAGAGCGAGTTTAAAAATGGAAACAACAAAATGAGGAAGATAAGGGAGAAATAGCAAATGAGGTGAGAGCGTATCACCATCGAGCAGACATGACACTTACCAGAGTCTGGGAAGGGGAAAGGTCGCGTGATGTGTTTGAGTGCGTTTGACGTCGATCAAAGTACACGAGAGAGGCAAAGAAAGCGAGGCTAAATAGAGTTGGTTGGGCAGAATGATCATGGACGACGCGAAGGGGGAGGGGGAAGGTAAATATTGTCAATTGAGGTTTGCCAGGGATATATGCTGATGGGGAGGAAATGCTAAAGGTGGGTGATTCTTGACAAATCAAAACATGGGGTAATATTGGGGGCTGTGTGACGGAAACTCCAGTATCCGCGCTTTTTGATAATTGAAATTACATGGATTCACTTCGGGTGTTGAGCTGTGCGCGTCTTTGAAAAAAAGACCTTGCAGTGACGGCGGCGACCAGCCTGGCTGGCAGCTTCACTAACAAGTCTTTTTTTTCGAGCTAGAGTGGGGTCACTATTGAACTGGTGTAATCGACAGAAATTGACGCAGAGAGAATGTGTGTGAATGTGTGCAGGCGTGTCGAACTTGGTGGGGCAGAAAGTGATTGGGGGCGGTATATGGATCGGGCACTCCCCCATGGCTTAAAGTCTAATTTACACCAGACAGAAGTAAAAAAAAAACACACTTACACACACTCACAGCTCTCTGTCGGTGACTGTCACAAATTCACGAACATTGCGCGGAGGATTAGATTTTGAATATGTGCGTGTGCGTGTGCGTGTGTGTGTTTGTGTGTGTAGTTCTCGATTTTCTGTGAGAGGGTGTGCGGCCGTCTGGTGGTTCGATTTCAACTCATGCAGCCCGGCTGCTAGTCAAGTCAAAGCGGCCGCAAAAACGGTCTGATGTCGATACCTCATCCCACTCCCCCCTTTTCACTTCCCTCCTGGCCTGGGGTTATGCCAGAGATTTTGACCACCCAGTGTTTGTGGGCAGATATGTGGCTGTGAATACTGGAGCACAAAGCAGGTTGGGGTCGTGTGTGTGATGTGTGATGTGTGTGTGCAAGTGTCACCGGAGATGTAATGTAAAACTAAAAGTATTTGTGGAAGGAAGGATGGATGCGAGGCATTCACAGTTTGCATGCGGGTATAGTCCGAGGCGTCTCTTTGATTTAGTACACACAAAGTATTACAGTAATTATTGCATCATCATTCTCCTACACAAATACGCAGTAACAAACACAAACTCATCTCGGCGTGAGTACTTTGAACAGTTCTATTTTTAATAAAAAACACAACAGCACATAATGAATGCCGAACATAAAGTCAAAATAGAAGGCTTGGCAATTAAATGGAAATGGTGAGTGAGTGATTCTTCATTGAACTAAAAGGATATTTTAGAGTGGATTTCAGTGTTGATGTTGATGTTGGTAGTGCTGAGGTGGAAGTGGTGGTAACGGTCTGCCAGTTGCAGCGGAGGCACTGGGCTGATTGATGTCAGATATGATACTGCTGTCATCGAAATCAGTGCTCGGTCCGCCATAAATGTACGGATTCACTGCATTCGGAATCAGTCTGGCAGTATCATAATCTGGAATCCCACCAGGAACGCGGTGCATGTGATACAATGGTTGTTGCTGGTATTGCTGTTGTTGCTGTTGTTAGTGGTGTGTTTTTTGTTGCTGCTGTTGTTGCTGCTGTTGTTGTTGTTGATGTGGTGCAAGGTGTTTCTGTTGGAGGCGTAATCGACGTCTTTCATAATCTTCCCATCGACGCAGCGGTACTTTACTGCCATCAAACTCACCAGATTTGCGAGAGTGATCGTGGTCTTTAGCTTCGCCATCAACCTTGCGAGTCTCACCCCACGAGAAATCATCAAAATGCCAGTAAGCATAGACTGGCAACACAAAGTTCCAAATCGGCAGCGCAAGCAAATAAATAAACATCCAGCCAATGTAAATCCACTTGCGAGTGGTAATCAGAATCAGAATACCAGGCAAGAATAACACCATAATCAGCATGACGAGCGGTAGAAATGAAGCCAGAGAAGTGTACGATGCGCGAGCAATCGAGAACACTAGCACATATGTCATTACAACAGCAGCTGGGAGAACGGTGGTTCCAATCAGTTCCATAAAGATGACAAACTGCATCGAGAAGCAGAATGTACCGCACAGATTGCGAACCAAAACAAGCTCAAGCAGATTGTGAATGGTTGAGTTAATCCAACGACGACGCTGCGACAACAGCACCTTGAATGTGTCTGGAACAACAGTCTTGCAGATGGCTTGCGGCATGAACACCATTTTGCGCTTTGGGAATGTACGTAGCATCAATGTTGTCAAGAAGCGATCTTCACCAAGCAGCAGCAGGTTCTTTTCATGAAGAGTCTCCACCACATTCTGCTGATATTCCTGCAGAATCTCTGGATTAGTCAAAATTGGAACCCATTCGTTATCACCTTTGCGAGCCTTGAGACGATACATGCAGAAACAGCCTGGCAAGCAAGTGACACCGCCAAACACAGACTCGAATGCTTTGCCCAGATGATGCGAAATGTAATACTCAAACACCTGAATAGCAGTCACCCAGCTATCGCGCTTGTTTGCAATCTTTGTCTCACCGCACAATCCCATGATCATTTCATCGTTTTGCATACAGTTAACCAACTTCTGCAGCGAATCCGGATACACTTTTGTATCTGCATCCACCATCAATACCAACTCGAAATAGTCTGGAGTGATTCCCATCAGCTTGTGAATCTTGTAGAACAAATCATAATCCAACGGTGTCATTCGATCGTTATGAACAACACGAGAGAAGAAGTTCATCAAGATGACTTGAGAATCACGCTTGCCGCGGTTACCTGGCTTTGGCTTGCCCTCTTCAGCAGGCGAACCGCACTTGACAACGACCACTGTGGCAACGCGATGACCTTTGTGAGAGAACCAACCTGCATAGACACGAGCCATGTTGAGCTGTTTGGTGCCAGCGGCAACCGCAATGTACGAGCACGGCTGTGGATTGATAAGCTCAGGATCCTGTTCAATGAGATCGATACAAATGTCAGGAGTCGAGCGGTCGTTGCCAGAACCAGTGATGATGCCATCAGCCACAACGAATAGTAGTTTGCGAGAATCATGATACGACGTTGCAGCCAGTGATTCAACAGTGCTACGCACAGATGCCTCACCTTCGGAATAGCACGTAACCAGCATGACTGTAAACAATTCGTCCATATCCTTATCCAACAATGCTGCTTGGTTTGCCGACAGTGGCTGGCGCTTGTTGAGTGCAGCCAGTGACCCGCTAGTGGCAGCCCACGGCATTCCTTGGGGCACCGCCACCGGTCTCCGCTTTGATAAGGTGGTTGGTCTTTTCACAAGAGACCACGACAAGAACCACGAAAACGCCAGTGCCATGAAGAATCTCGCAAACACAATGCTCGCAATAACAAACAATGCAATCAAGTTGAACAAGTTTACACTGAAGCATCCCACTGTGGCTTTGGCAAGTTTACCGGCATAATACTTGGCTTTTACACAATGAACTGCATCTCTCAATACCGGCAATCTGTAAAAGTAGCGAGTGGCATCATACCCAGTACGACCGCGACCGATACGAATCGCAGTATCCATTAAGTCATTATCAAGCGGTGACGGATATGCAGAAATGTAGGGTTCGAGGTTGAGAACATTCCCGTCAACAACAATCATTGGCCATTTGACATCAATCCAGTCGTATCCAATCCGACTTTGAGTCTGCACTAATCCATATGTGCTGCGAAACGCCGTAAAATTACCAAACGGGCAGCTGGTGCCAGCAGTTTGACAGGGATTGAGCTTTGCTGCTGCAAACTGTTGCGACGCTGCTGGCAACCTTGTCGAATTACATGCATCGGGGCTGACATCTCTCATAAACAATGGCGTAACATCCTGACCTCGAAGTGACTTGACCGGGAACTCTGCGGGCAGCGACACGCCAGCTGCTGCATATGCAATTCCAAACCATCCCAAGTATCCCTCAACTCCCATTCTGATCACATTGTCTTGCAAACTGCGCTCCTTAGCTGAGCAAAATGAATTCTGCAGAAACATTGTCATGTACACAACCATTATACACAAACTGAAGACAATGAAGCAGAGGGCGATTTTCTCACGCCAGGCCTGGCGCATTGCAGGTTCAGCGAGGCCAAACTTACGAAGGAGAAAGGAAGGTGCCCAAAATGAAATGATGCGACTGTAAATGACCCAGGCGGATTTGTCGCGAGTGGGCTCGGCAGTGATCAAACGGCCTGCTTTTGAGGAAGTGGCGGCGGCGGCGGTGGAAGTGGCATTGTTGCGACTGCTGAAAAGGCTGTGGGGCTGTTGACGGCGGTCATGGCGAACCAGTGTGCGGCCACGGCGCACGCCATTGTGTCCATCAGTGTTGTTCATTATCGTCGTCAATACACGTGCGCGAAATCGAGATTGACCGAGAATATTAACGAATACTGACGACGCCAGTAACAATAATAAAGTATGTTGTTGAGGAACGAATATATAGAGACTGTCGCCAGGTACAGAATGAAAACAAGAGAGAGAGAGAGAGAGAGAGAGAGAGAGAAACAGTGAGGGAGCGTGTTGGGAGAGTCAACAACAGCGGTTAGTGTGGTCATTCATTTTTATTATTGCCAAAAGCAACAACGAAGGAGATGATAATGGAATTTCAAGGAGTAAGTCAATTAATGAACGAAAAAGAGAAGAGTGCACTTCATCAAATAAAAAGTGCACTTTACTGAAAAAAGAAAAGAAAAGGCTATAAAATGAAACAGACTGCTTCTATTGCAATCAAAGCCTGTGCAAATCCTTGTTTGACCTCACTTGCCAACTTTCTTTTTTTTCTCTGACAATGCGTTTCTTTGTTCAGCTCTTTACTCTGCTCGTTGCCTTTGGCGCATGCTTGGCTAGAGCTTCTTTTACATATACAAACTGCCATCCACCCAGCGGTGATGTGGCAACCATTCAAAGCTTTGTGATCTCACCTGACCCGCCAGAGGGTGGCAAAGACGCCGAAATCACTGTTACAGCCACGTCTGACAGAACTATCACTGGCGGTGTGATCAAAGCGGTGGCTTCGCTGTGGTTCATCAGCAGCTCGGAGTCGTGGGATATCTGCAAGGTGGCTGCGGAGAGCGGAAGTCCGTGCCCCTTGGCCCCTGGCACTCACACACTCAAATTAACGCAGTCGATCGCGAAACTGGCTTCGGGCTTTACAGTGAACCTGAAGGTGACGGGAACGACTACGACCAACAAGGAAATCTTTTGCATCACAGGTAGCCTTGCGATTAAATAAGCATTTCTGCTCTTCGTTTTGCCTTAAATAGTCATACTTCTTCATATTTGCCTGATTATAGTTTTAACTTGTTGTGAGATATCACTTTCGGAGAGTGGGGTTAGTGAACGAGAGAGCAGTAAACACTATGGAGCAATGTTAATGAGGCACTTCCACAAATCGACACTACACACTCATGTAGGGTGGCGAGTCTCTTGGGTGGAATCATCACCGCGAGTGTCGTTCGCATTTCCAAGCTTCATCTGTCTACTCTGAACTCTGCTCCGAAGCTCGAAACTTCAAGATTGTATTGCTCTGCATCACAATGACACACGATGAATGTCACATCCTGTGCGCTGGGATTGCTTGCTTGAAGAAAAGATCATTTCAAAGGGAAGCAGAACGAGACAATAATGATGCTGTGAGTGATGAGAATGAAGAAAAGAAGTTACTTTGAGCTTCGCTCGAATATCGAGTATAATCGAGGGCATTCTACACAGTTCTCGCCAACTCTAGACACAGCAAGGTTGGTCTCGATGTGTAACTTCGACGACCTTCTCCCCTGTTCTGGCCGGCACTCGAACGATCTGGACTATCCTCGACATTCAACATGCGCCACACTCAAACGGGGAAGCGCAGCTGAGTAATGTTCCCATCCCCAGTCACCTGCTCGGTC
>MU602871.1:0-18552 GCA_025201865.1 Ramicandelaber brevisporus | reverse complement strand
CTGACGAACAACGTCAACTGTTAAATGGTTATATGAACACATACGAGAATAACCTCACAGTGCTCTACAATAAACTACAGAAATTGGTTGATGAAACGCGTCCAATCACTCAGCTCGACCCAATTCGAGATGCACTACAAATCAACTCATCAACCACATCAACTTCAACTACAGTTCTTATTAAGAAAATCAATGCTGCAGCTGAGCGACTTCGAAATGTGATTCCAAATCTTCAAATATTTGAACACTCTGAAATACTGCAGGAAGCTAGTGATATCATCAACTTAATTAAAGACAATCAAACATTGACAATAGCAGAAGCAGTAGCAGAATTGGATATTGTGCCAACTGAAGAAGGCAGATGGAAATCAGTATTACCTGGTGGCAGGTTGCACCCCAGGTTGAGAAGATGTCTCAACAGGTGGCTTGATGATAGCAGTAGCAATCCGTATCCATCGATGGTTGAAATAGCGAAGTGGGCTAAGATAGCTGGCGTCTATGTCGAAAAGATTCGTCTGTGGTTCGATTACACTCGGAAACGAAACAAGCGGAAGGCTCAAAATGCCACCCGCACTGCAGTTGACACTTAATTAACTTTCTGTTCTACATCTCTTTAATACTATCATTTTAATTAGTTTTTTACGTTTTAATTTATCCAGTATGTTTCCATCACATCTGTCATTGCGCTGTCAAGCCAGACATCATAAAATGTATCGCCCAGCTGAGTAACTGCCATTTGGGGGGGGAGAGTTAATTGCATATTGCCTGGCAGTTTTGGATCAAAGTGGATCCGTTTGCCCATTGCCTTCGAGCATAGTCAAGTGAGCTTGGCTCCACCAAACCACCACACATTGGAACCAGACCAGGACCACGAACCAGCCGAACAAGCATAACATAGCCGCCAGCAAGACACTGCCGCAGTCTTGCATGCACCACGACCACGACCACGAACCAAACAAGCGCCATTCCGTGTGGAACCATCTTGAACCACCACCACCGCCATTGCCGCAAGAACCAGATGTGCAAATATCAACACTCACGCCGCCGTCTTGAATGAACCGCCTTTAACGCCGCTGTCGCTCCAATTTGGTATTCACAGCACAGCTGTCAGCCACGCCATCACACACCAAAGAGACTCAACTCAAGTCAACTCGCTACTAACTAGTCAGCGCACCAAACCCACCACACACATACACGGTTTCAAGGTCGAATAAATATATATGGATATCACGTTTGTCGAATATAGACTCGGAATAGAAGAGTCATTGTGCAAAAGATGGTCATCAAGTCTGAGGAAATCAGTCGAAATAGCTCAGGATAGTTCAGGGAAGAATACGGACAGGATGTGTATGCGTGGATAGGTTCGGTGGCTGAATAGCCTTCGCAAGTCAACAAAAGTTGAGTCTGAATGATCTGGATGTTGCAGCCAGCGAGTGCTAGTCGAGTCGATGATACTGCCACAGTCGAAGTGAAGTGTAACAGCTGCTGCACACTCCGTCTCATACTCGCTCGTTCGTTGTGTCTCTCGATCTGCCGTCGTTCATCTCGTCTTTCATATACTTTACTCGTTCCGTCGTCACCGTCTCCGCTCGAAGAATATCGTCAACCGCTGTTGTAGCTGTCGCTTGCACCGTCGTTCACCGCTGTCGCTCGTTGACTCGTTCATCTTGATTACCGTTGGCCGCAAAAAATTAAAAAAAGAGATGGAAGCGATGGAAGCGATGGCACTGGAACAGCCGTCAGCACAACACGTCGTTATGTTTGCGCTACTGGACGATATTGTAGCGTACTTTATGTTACCAGAGTTGGTCGAGTTTCTTGTTGTGTCGCGAACCTGGTACGCTTCGTGTATTCGGCGGCTGTATCGCAGCCTGGATTCCGAGGTTATAGGACATTTCGCCCAGCAAACGCGTCAAGCCAACAGCCAGCAGCAGCAGCAGCAACAGCCACATTCACATTCTCAGTTGGCACCAATGTTGATATCGGCTCGAATGTTTACACCACGAACACATGCCCTCTTCCCAATGATACAGCGATCTCCTCCATCTACTGATGTCTATCCTGGCACTCTGCTAGACTGGTTCGGTGTGTTTGTGCGTTTTCTTCGCTGGGAGCTGTCCAGCCCAAAAGACGCCGTCGCCTTGTTACACGCAATCCGCCACTGTTCGCATCTCCAAGTGCTGCGAATTCGATGCTGTCTCAACACTGCCATCTCTGGGTTCCGCGTCCACGTTCAACCACTTGCCGGACAGACACAATCTTCAGAACAAAGCCTTCTCCAGGCCATCGTTCAGCTCACTGGCCACTCGTTGATCGGCATCGAACTCGAAGATGCTGGCGATGTGAACAACGACGATATCACTGCCCTTGCCCAACTGAGTCAACTGCAACTCCTCAGCTTTCGCACAGTAACATCAGTGAATGCTGAGCATCTTATTTCATTGTGCAAAGGCTCTGGGTCTGCAGGCAGTGGTGCATTCAGTCGACTGCGAAACCTTGAGCTCTCGCCATACATCTCCAGCCACACGTCTCTTCTCTCAGCTCTGGCACACGGCGCTAGTCCTGACCATCGCTTCGGTGTCTTGACTTCGTCATCACCGCCACTTCCGCTGCTTCCTCGATTGCGACGATTGTGCCTCGACGTTGGTGTCGCAGACGACGCCGGACAGGCTCTGTTGGCCTCAATGGACTTGCCTGCTGTTGAAGAGCTGCACATTGTTGCCCACAAGGCGTGCGATCCGGCCCCACCTCCATTCACTGTTCCAAGCTCTCCAATGCCGATTGCAGTTGCTGCAGCCGTGGCAAGAAACGATGGCACATCCGGCTACCACTTGGGCGTTGATGAACAGTGGATGCGCACACACCCTGTACGACGTGCAACTCACACCAGACTTGGCTCGTATCGTATGTCGAGTGCTTGTCAAATGTCGCTCCGTCAGCTTTTACTGCCTGTGGACATTCCAAGCGACATCACCAGCATCTTCCTTCGGCTGCGTGATTTCCCCAATCTGTCTGTGCTGCAGGTGAATATCGATGACTGTTCAGCCATCTCGTTGATTGCATCCAGCTGTCCAAATGTGGTATTTCTCGTGTTGTTCGTTGCCCTCAGATGTACGCCGAGATACTCGTCTGATGCCAACTTTTCATGCAATACATCACTGTGTTGCATCGCTACAGACATGACTAAGCTGCAGCGACTGTTCATTACACCTCGTGGCTCATTTGTGGCAATTGCTCGGTTCTTACAAACATGCGCATCAGTCAAGTCAGTTTGCAGCAAAGGCGGCATCAACATCAGAGTGCGTACATATGCTCTTGACCAACCTACAGCATCCGAGCAGATGCAGATTATAGAGGCAATTGGACAGCGTGCAGCAAAGGTTCTGTGTGACCCTCAGATTTTAGGTCAAGTTTGGTCCTTTCCAACAATGGCAATGCTGAATAGCAACGGCTCAAGCGGTATCACGCGGCAACTGCAAGTCGATGATACCATCGACGCCATGAGACATTTGCGGTTTGGCAATCAACGATCGCTTCGCATGTCGCAAATTTACGATATTATCAGTCTGGCCAAGAATCTACATATTCTCGCATTCGCAGGTGCAGTCATTGTTGACCGTGATATCATGGGCAGGCCAGGCTCTATGGTGATGATCTCGCCATTTGAGGTTATCTCCCATCTAGGTCAAGTATTCCCGCACATTGCACCCTTAAGCTACAGCTAATAATAAAATCTACTTAATGTATTAAACCCCATGAGAAGCAATGTCTATGCACGTCAAGACGATGTGGTATGAATCGTGCACTGTTTGAAGCGAGTAAAACGGAATCCAATGTTTCTCTCGTTTGCTTCTCTCGTTTGCTTTGTTTTGTTTTGTTTGTTTGTTTGTTTTGCAATTTTGCATTCTCTCTCACTCTCTCTCATTTTCTCTCACACACTTTCTCTTCTGTCTGACACTCAAACTCGAAATCTTTTTGATAAACAAAACAACTACACAAGCTCGCACGCTGATACAAACACCGGTCTACGTATTCCTTGCTGCTGTTTTGTTTTTTCAACGATGAAGACCTCCAACCAGCAGAAACGGTTCACTCTTGCGCCTTCTGCAGCGGCTGATGTTCATAAACCACCACAGCGTTCACTCCTCAAGTCTCTTCAAGTTCGACCCTCAATCGCTAATCCAGAACGCGAGTCAAAGTACAGTTCCAATGGCAACCACTCGGTACCAAATGGCTATGCTAACCATAACAGCGACGGCTTCAGAGACCATGGTGAGAATACCTTTAGTGGAACTGGCATGGGCAACAATTTTAACCCGTATGAGCCAGAAGTTGATATGCCCACCGGTTCAGATATTGGCGCAGTTGGTGGACTGGCGACAAGCAATAGCGTCAGCCATGTGACTGAAGATGATGTAGATCGGCAAGATGGAGCATCAGCAGTGTTGAGTGATATGGGATTCAAATTTACAATGAAGGTGCGTATTTTGAACGACGGTAAACGAGTTTCATCAAGATCATCAAGACAGGAACAGCACCAGCAACAGCAGCAGCATCAACAACAACAACAACTGGAGACTGCTCGAACAACTGATAATCAACAAGCACACCAAGCACATCAGGTAAAACAAACTCAGACAACAGCGCTGCCAGTTCAGCTGAGATTTGATATGCACGAATATCACGCAGCTACAGCCTCGATTGCGAATGGTATTAATAATAACAATAGTAATAATGACCATGACCACAGTGGTATTCAGCATAAACACTCAGTAAATGAAATGTACCAACCAGAGAATGAGATATTGGGAGAATTTACAGCAATGCTGAAAGGTGATAATGGTGAAGATGATATCAATGAGGATGGATCGGATATGGCTGTGGATAAGAGGAAGAAGAACAAGAATGGTAATAAGGACAAGAGGAGTACATTTTCATCAGCAGCAGCCCGAAGAAGAAGTAGTTTTTCAATGAGAGGTAAAAGAGTGTCTAGATTTTATAGCGATGCAATTCCAGAGCCACATTCAGATATTCAGTCTAACGAGCTGTATAGACATATTAATGGAGAAATATCAGAACCTGCTAGAATGAAACAAATGTTATTATGGTGCATAAATAAACCATCTAAATCAGTTAGCAGTACCTTAATTATTGGTAGCAGCGGAACTGAACATATCCAAAATGCAGCATCTGAATTACTGCACATTATTGCAAGTAAGACTACAGAGGCAGTCAATGACAATGCTATCAACACTTCGTGGTATCAGCGTCAAATCATTGATTCATCTCAACCAGTGGAGAATGAAAGCAGCATTTCGACAGATTCTGTGCAACTCAATCCTAACCCTAGAAATGAAGGGAATAAAAGGAAAAAGGCAGAACTAATGGCAACAATTCAACGGTTGAGAAACGAAGAGTCACAATGGAAAGATCAAATTATGAAACGATCAATGGACCATGCATCCAATGCTGATAAGATCGCAGCCGACATTAATGAAATTAATAACAGAATGAACATTGAAATGGACGATGAAAATGTAACATTAAATGACTACTTGGCAGATCTTGATGTTGATGTTGATTCTATTAAACCCATTCAAACCCATTCAAACACATTACTGGGCGGCGCAGACATTTTGGATATTTTGCAGCAAACTGATCATCTCGTTCAATCTACTGCGAATGCCGATGCTGTATTGGCCAACGAACTCCCGTATCGGCTCAATGTAATGCAAACAAGTATGGATCAGCTCTTGTCATTGATTAGTAACCTGAACATAAATGTCAAGGAAACAGAGTCTAAAGTGAACAACATGGTCAACACCACGCAACCACTGGCCTCTGACGACATGATGCGACGAGTCGACTCTCAAAACGATCCAATACTAAAACTGCGTACTCTTAGTAACCTTATCAGCTCAACCTTTTAATAACATTTGTTTTAACCATCATTGTTTTTACTTTTACTTTTACTTTTACTTTTACTTTGTATTGCTTTGCATTAACTTGTGTTAACTTGTTGTAGGTTGAGAAGTCACCAGCTTCGACTTTAATAGTTTTTTTTTTTTTACCGCAGTTTGGTAGTAGCGCCTATTTATTTGTTTGCAAACAGCCTCCAACTGCAAAAACAAATCAACAGCGACAACAATCAAGTTCAACACAAAATGAATCTCTTCATCTGTGCAAGTAGCCACACTACAAGTCGCACTGCAAGTCGAGTTCAGAGGGCACTGTTCCCGTTTGCGCGGGTATCACCTCAGTTCACAGCTGCATTGACGACGCCCCATTCGAGATTCTGGACGAGATCAGCGACAAATCTCGCAAAACAAACAGCGGCAACAACAGACGAACTGGCATTTGTGTCTAGTCCGGCCAGTCATCATCAAACAGCAATAGATAGCACAGTAGAGAATGTGCACTGGGCAAATGAAGTAAAGAGACTATCAAACACAGAAGATGGACTCAGGCTAGCAGACATATTGCAATTTATGAAGGACAGCAAACAATCGCCACTTATGCTAACAACAGGTGATCACAATGACAGAAGGATTGAGGGGTTGATGTGCAAATGCCCCCAGTGTATGGGAAACAAAAGCAGTCATCTTCAGTATACAGCAAGAGTTGAGCCTTCAGGTAAATATAAGTGTATGTCATGTCATGCCAATGGATCATGGAAAGATTATATAGTTTATTACCAAAGACATCAACATTCATCACCACAAAAGTCATCATCATCATCGTTGTCGTGGTCGTCGTCATCGTCGTCGCTAAAGAATAAAAAGCCAGTGTTTTCTGGTTCTAACTTTGTAGATTTATCATATAATCCAGTTAATGTACAAGAGTGGAATAATACTTTGATTCATCAGTCTGAGCTGGACCATGGAAAAGACAATAACAGTGACAATGGATATGAATGTGAATATGAAAGCGATGGACTAACTACATTTATTCAACATGGAATAGCGATCGATACGCTTGTTAAATTTGGAGTTGGATTTGGATACCTAAGTCGGACCAATAGCAATGATACTGAAGGAACGCCATTAGAAGAGCCAGGTATTATATTCCCATATTCCACCAATACCATATTTGATTGTATCGGTCAATCTATGGATATCAATAATAAGCTAAAATACAGAGGCGCACATGTATTCAAGTCATCCTCAGTTGGGCCAGATAGACTTGAATCATTCAATATTTTGACTACAGATTCACCTCAGCAATCACCAATCAATAACAAGTCGAAGTCAGTTGGATTGTTTGGACTCAGCAATATTCCACCAGACGCCACTGAAATTATTTTGACAGGAAGAGAAATTGATGCAATGGCAGTGTATCAAGCAACTGGTCTTCCAACAGTGTCGGTGAGTACAGTTAGTGGGTTTGTTTCAAATACTAATGATGGACTAGCTAGAAAGTCAGCCAACCAGATTGTGAGTGCTGTAATTGACTCTCCTGCGCTAGCGCCACAATTAACACCAGAGATTATACCGCTGTTGGATCAGTTTAGTAAAATCAATATATGGTTTTCGGACGATGCCGTTGGACAAGAGTATGCACATCAAGTAGCACAGAAGTTGGGAGTGGATAGATGTCATATTATCAGATCAAGCTCAAACTCAAATTCAAATTCAAATACGAATACGAATATGATTGGCAATTTAAAGACTCCGTTAGATGCACTGCAGTTATTTGAGAATGACACAGCTGCTTTATCCCAGTATTTCAAGTCTAGATTAGACGAAGCTCAGCCATTAGAGCATGAGCAAATATTACGATTTGATTCATTCAGAGATGTTATACAGAGAGAGCTGGCAAATCCAAGCCAAACAGCTGGCATCCAGTCGAGCAGCTTCCCTGGATTAAATTTACTGTTAAAGGGACATAGAAGAGGAGAGCTAACTATTGTTTCAGGAGCAACTGGAGTAGGTAAAACAACTATACTGAGTCAATTATCACTGGACTATTGTTCACAGGGCGTGAGTACACTGTGGGGAAGCTTTGAAATTCAAAATAAGCGACTGGCTAAAAGGATGCTAATCCAGCACGCCAAGCTGGATTTAACCACTGATCTAGATCAGTTTGACAACTATGCCAATCAATTCTCTCGGCTGCCCTTATTTTTCCTGAGGTTTTTTGGAAGTACGCCAGCCAATGAGGTGGTCAATGCAATTACTCACTCAGTTGATGCCTATGATGTCAAACATGTTATTATTGATAATCTACAGTTCATGCTAAGCGGCCAGGGCAGAAATCTAGATAAATGGGATATACAGGATGACGCCATTGCCAAATTAAGAAAATTAGCCACTGAAAAGGACATTCATGTCACACTGGTTGTTCATCCAAGAAAATCACAGGATGCCAATGAGCCTCTGGACATCCACTCAGTATTCGGCTCAGCCAAAGTGACTCAAGAGGCTGACAATGTTATATTCATTCAAAGATATCCCCATCAAAGACAATTCGGTGACAGAGCATCAGGCGCGAATGGTGACGATGATGCGCTCAATCCTCGGGCACACTTGCGGTATCTCGATGTACACAAAAATAGATTTGATGGGACATTGGGGAAAGTGTTCCTCTCTTTTAACCCAAAGACATATCTTGCTAGCGAAGTGTCAAGATCCGAGATAAAACAGCTTGCTTCCACCTCAGCATCATCATCATCATCATCGTCAGCAAGCAGGTATCGCAGTAGTAGCAGTAACAGCAGATTCACTTCAGCATCCAAGAGCAGCCCTTCAACAAAACAATCGCCGTCTTTACCTCAATAGATTGCCTTTTTATTTACCTATTAATTCACGTAGTCAATCAATCAATCATTCATCCGTTCACACTTCCAAAAGAAAAGAAAAGAAAAGAAAAGAAAAGAAATAATTTTCAATTTGCTAGCAAAAAAACCTATCACGCTCTCGCAAATTATTTTATTTTCGACCACAGAGAGACAGAGAGAGAAAGAGAAGAGAAAGTGAAAAAAAAGTTCGAATGAGTGATGTCCAGCACAGAACTGTGAGCGAGGCAGTGGAAACCAGCTGCTGAAGTGCAGATGGGCGAGGGGGATGAGAGAGCGCAGGCTGTGATCTCCCCTCCACAACTTGCACATCCTTTTCTGCAAAAAAACGACTTTCTAAAAAGCCTACCAAAAAGCTAATCAGCTTTCCTTCTGCTCAAACTAACCGTTCGAAAAGCGCTTCTCTTTTGCTTCCAGAAACTAGTCCTGACTAACAAGCGACAGATTCACTGGAACCAAAAGACATTAACACAAAACTAGCTACTTATATCCATCAAAATGGCAGAAATGTATGTTGAACAGCAGATGAGGCAGTGCTTCAAAGCGAATCCAGCTTCAATGCAACGCATAGCATAGCATAGTATAGCATAGCATAGCATACAACGCTATGTGTTATGTGCAATGCATTGTGTGCGTGGCCATTTTTGCAGATCCACGTGGCAAGCGGCACAATCTCGCATTGTCTGCCCAACACTGATTTTTTTTTCTTTCGCTCACTTTGTTTTTGTTTTTTTTGATTTTCATTTTACTGACATGGATTCTCTCCACTTACTCTCTATATTGCAAATGTCATGATGAATGAATGAATGAATGCATTATTACTACTACTACTACTACTACTACTACTACTACTACAGTGATACCAAGAGCACCACCACCGTCACCAGCGAGGGTGAGGTCAACACCAACTGGGACCAGGTTATCGATAACTTCGATGACATGAACCTCAAGGACGATCTGCTGCGCGGTATCTACGCCTATGGTTTTGAAAAGCCATCCGCCATTCAGATGCGCGCCATCGTGCCAATCACCATGACCCGCGATGTTATCGCCCAGGCCCAGTCTGGTACCGGTAAGACTGGTACCTTCTCCATTGGTATCCTGCAGCGCATTGACATCTCGGTCAAGGCCACCCAGGCTCTCGTCCTTGCCCCAACCCGTGAGTTGGCCCAGCAGATTTGCTCCGTCATCAAGTCCATTGGTGACGTTCTCGGCGTCAAGGCCTTTGCTTGCGTTGGTGGTTCCTCCCTCCGCGAGACCATGACCGCCCTGCGCGACGCTCCACACGTCGTCGTCGGCACCCCAGGCCGTGTCAAGGACATGATCAACCGTGGCGCTCTCAACACCAAGGAGATTGCCATGTTCGTCCTCGACGAGGCTGACGAGATGCTGTCCACCGGCTTCACTGAGCAGATTTACGGCGTCTTCAAGGATCTGCCAGCTGAGGTCCAGGTTGTCCTCCTCTCTGCCACCATGCCAGTTGAGGTTCTGGAGGTTAGCAACCGCTTCATGCGCGACCCAATCCGCATTCTCGTCAAGCGCGATGTCCTCACTCTTGAGGGTATCAAGCAGTTCTTTGTCAACGTCGATGTTGCCCAGAACAAGTACCCAACCTTGTGCGACTTGTACCAGATCATCAACGTCACCCAGGCCGTCATCTTCTGCAACAACCGCCGCACTGTTGACTGGCTCACTGACAAGCTCACCAACGACAAGTTCACCGTCTCTGCCATCCACGGTGAGATGGAGCAGGCTCAGCGTGAGGCCATCATGAAGGAGTTCCGCTCTGGTTCTTCCCGCATCCTGATTGCCACCGATCTGCTTGCTCGTGGTATCGATGTCCAGCAGGTTTCTCTGGTCATCAACTACGACATGCCAACCAACAAGGAGAACTACATTCACCGCATAAAACCTTTTGATCGCCACCGATTGGTATCGATGTCCAGCAGGTTTCTCTGGTCATCAACTACGACATGCCAACCAACAAGGAGAACTACATTCACCGCATTGGTCGTGGTGGTCGTTATGGCCGTAAGGGTGTTGCCATCAACTTTGTCACCAAGGATGACCTCCACGTCAAGGATGAGCTGGTTCAGTTCTACAACACCCAGATTGATGAGATGCCAATGAACATTGCCGAGCTTATTGCTTAATCACCCATTCCTTCATTTCCCACCACATTACTGATTATACACCAAGTCACACAATCTCTGCCATTATCGTTAAATCACGTCCATCAATCCATCCATCAATCCATCCATCCATCCACCAATATCCTCCACCCACACACAATTTAACTTATGATTTTCATTTACCGTTTCTATCACCGCACCAAAAGGCGATAGCATTCTTTTTTCACCCTTAAATAGCTTATAACTGCAATTGCAGGGTTTGCTGGTTGCATTCGAATGGCGAAATTAACGAGAAGGAAAGAAAGAGAGAGTATATATGTGTGTGTTTGTGCATGTTTGAGGGAGAAACCAAAAGTGCATCGCCACCTTGTCTCTCCTTTTCTCTCTCTCTCTCTCTCTCTTACACACACACACACACACACTATCTGAAACATTGCCGAACTCTTGTTCACTTTTTTCTTTTTACTTTATCAACTGCAAACCACAAGAAGCACACTTCAGCCATGGCTCTTCTTCCACTGCGCCCGCTCTACCGTATGGTGCCTCCCGAGAAGGTGCCGCTCGTAGCCATCGTTGCCGGCGTTCTGGCTTGCGGCGCCTTGGAATCGGCCTACAAACTTTGGAGCGATAAGACATTGCTGATTCACGTCAGCGGTCGTCACCAAGGTCCGCATCGCCCGTAAGCTGCCACTCCCGCTGCATGTTATCACTGCTAGCGACTCACGGCAACTGTAATAACAAAAGAACGAGCTCATTCTTCATTGTAACACCACCAAAAATTCTTTCATCTCATTAGCATTAGAATTGTTTTAAGAAGTAGTTATGTTGACCGATTAGCATCGTCTCTTGACGTGTATTTAAACAATCCGTTCATCGTGAAAGGGATAGTATTCATTGAACGAACAAGGCATCGACCACAAAGGTAGTATTGGTAGCACACACATTCGTATGTTGATAAACACATCGAAATCCACTCTGTGGTTTGGCCAGTTACGAACACTGTAATGATGCGACTTCATCTTTAAACTGCTCCATCTTCCTCAATGCACAAACGATACGATTGGTTCTCTTCCTCCCTATTTCCTTCTCTCTCCGTTTCTTTCTCTCTGATATACGCAGGTGAAGAGATCAATGTTTCTCTGGTCCATCTTCGATGTATCTCCGCTTCAAGTCTGCCACGTTTTTGTTTCTGTTTCTTCTTTTTGTAAGTTCACACACACATACGCACACGCACGCAAAGACTTTATCCCGAAGAAACAGCCTTGATGAGACTCACCGGACTGAAGACGAGCGCACTGGCTGCCGTGGCAGTTGCCATTATTGGTGCTACCGGCGCGTCTGCTCAGCAGGCAGACCAACAGCAGCAGCAACAGCAGCAGCAGCAGCAGCAGATTAAGGCATATGCCAAGGGAGAGGCAGTTGAGTTCCAGTGTGCCAAACTGCTTGAAGATGGCGGCTATGCGCGTGACGACTTTGGTCAGCTTGTGTGGGATACTCCCATCTGTGGCGAGACTCACAAGCCATTGTCTGTCCACTACTCAAAGGACGAAATCCGCACCTGCACGGTTGCTGCACAGCATCCATTCTTCCACCAGCTCCAGATTGCTGTAAACAAGGACATTCCACTCCAATGCCGTGTGCCAGCGACGAAGGATGCCAATCCGCAGTATCTGCCAGTGTACATTCATCTCCATGGTGTCAAGGACAAGGGCAACAATCTGCGCATCTCTGGTCCAGTCAATGCTCTCTTCCACGGCGACAAGGGCAGCGTGGTTGCTGGCACAGTCTACTCAATCCTCGGAAAGAAGATCCCTGTCTCCGTTCCCGGCGTGTCTGCTCTGATCATCACCAGCCGCTGGTACGAAGGCCATGCTCCGCGCATCCCGATGAAGTACCACCCGGACCACACCGAGCATCTGTACTCTGGCACTATCACTCTGCTGCTGTGCTTCCTGAGCGCCGTGGGTGTGTATATTGGTGGCCGCATCTATTATCAGCGTGTCGTGGTTCCATCCATCCGCGCTGAGATGGCCACCGAGGGCCGCAAGCTCAAATAATCATCCGCTCGAGATGTTTATACCTTTTTAAAGAGAAAAAAATTGAGCCAATTCTAATCTAAATTCTAAATTAAAGTGTTTATTTACCGAGACGACGGCGGAGAGCACGCTGACGCTTACGCAGTTTCTTGTACTTGTGCTTGTTCATCTTCTTCCTGCGTTTCCGCTGGATGCTCGTCAACTCGTACGAGACTGGCTGCAGGCTCTCATTGGCACGCATCAGAGAAGAGGCATGATGCGTGCTGTGGCGCTGAGCGCGGTGCTCAGCAAGAAGAGCGCCTCGGGCACGGCGCACCGAGGAGTGGACGCGCGCGCTGTGGTCAACAGCAGCAAAGAAGTCATCCACAATAGCCTCGATATCACTGGCCAACATGTTTGCGGTGTTCATGTATAACTTGCCAGCGGAATTGTTGGCAGCGTTGTTGGCACCAATCATGTGAGGAAGATACTTGGCAGCGGTTGGACCCATGCTGATGGCTTCGGGAATGGATGCCTCGTCTGGAATCATGCCAGGAAGACGAGATGCAAACGTGCGCTTGTAAATGCCAGTCATGTTGTTGGCCGAGGCGGCCTTCTGTCCGGCACTCGCAGTAGATGGCGCAACCGTCAGCTCGAATGGCTTGAGGCTCGACATGTACTCGGCAAAGTTACGAGCAGATTCAATGGCCTGCTCAGGGGTGGACGGCGTGGAGCCGGATGTCATCTCAGCATAAGCTTGCTCCATGCGCTCAGGGTCATTGATTGGATTCAGTGGGCCAGCTGCTCCAGCGCCAGACTCAGCCGAGCGCGTAACCTGGCTCTGCTGCTGCTGCAGCTCGAGAAGAGGACGACCCATTGCAAAGAAGGCCTGATGAGCCAAGTCACTAAGCGGCAGCTGCACAGTGAACTGTGACGTCAAGAGAGCTTGCTTGCTAGTGACAGAGGCATCGGCAGTAGCAGCGGCAGAAGCAGTGGTCGCAGTGGTCGCAGTGACTGTCGCGGGTGCTGTTGTCAGCGGAGCACAGGATGAATCGGAGGGATGGCGCTTGCTGCGTGGTGGCGACGAAGAGCGAGCAGAGGCACAGAAACGACGCGATGATGCACCGCGGCTGACAGTGTTTGCTGCCGAGGACACTAGGCGATATCTCGTTGCACCCGTGGCGCTGCAAAGCCCTCTGGCAGCAGCTGTAGGTACACTGTTCATCGCAATCAACAGTTGCAGGCTTTTTCCTTTCCTTTCCTTTTCTTTTCTTTTTAAGTTTTGCAGGGTGGATTTTTTTGCTGCAAAACTCTCATTGCTGGTGACAACGACAGCATCGGCGACAACATCTTGTGCATCTTTCAACAAAGCACGGGCAATTTGTACAACACGCAAGATAAGGATAGCAAGCGATTAAACATGATACTACGGCATATATTTAGATTAGAAGAACACGGCAGCACCGGCGGCAACCAGAGCGGCGCCACCACAGAGGGCAGCAGAGCCAACATTGCCAGCAGCCTTGGCACCGTTCGAGCGGGAAGAACCGCTGGCGGATGCCGAGCCAGAGGCTGACGCAGTGGAAGGAGCCTGGTTGTTGAGCGGCAGCTCGAGGCTCTGGAACTTGTTGTAGCATGCAATCTGGCAGGAATAGCGCTTCTCAGCATCATCGGTCGCTCCAGAAGTGTTTGGCTCGTGGCAGGCACTGATGCACTGCTGGAATTCCTTGAGCTGGTCAGCCGACATCTGCGGTGGAGCGCTTGGAGTGGCAGCGGGAGCCTCGCTTGGTGAAGCGGCAGCAGAGCTGTCCTGGGCAGTAGCCAAGTTAGCCGACAGGGCAGCAAGAACGACAGTGGCAAGAACAGTAGCGCGGTACATTGAGGTTTAACAAGCAAAAGAATATGATTAGTGTCGACAGTGTGTGTGTGTAGCAAGCAAGGCAGTGGATGGAAAAGAGAGAGAGAACAAAAGTTGCAAATGGATGAAGTTGCTGTTGCTGTCGCTGTTGCTGTTGCTGTTGCTGTCGCTGTTGCTGCTGCTGTTGTTGTTGTTGTTGTTGTTGTTGTTGTTTGCTACAAATGGAGGGGCGATTCTGCTGTGAATTAAAGGAGGGTTATGTACACTTCGCGATGACTGCTACTGCAAGTTGTCTGCACACACACCTACACGCACGCACACACACACAAAACGTATCTCTCTCCCTTTCTCTCTCTCCCTTTCTCTCTCTAGCTTTCTCTCTCCCTTTCTCTCACTTCTTCCCCTCCTTTCCATTACCCACGAAGATGCTCTCTATCTTTCGATTTCACACCATTGATGAAAATCACTGAAGTGAATCGAAACCAACTGACACGGACTGGACTGCCATGAGCTGCGTTTAACACTCGCAGTAAAGCGGCCATCACATTGCAGACTGCATGCAGGCACTCTGCGAGTGATGTAATAAAGAGTGGAAGGTTGGATGCAATTGGCTGTGGCTATTACTTGCCGAGCTGTATGCTGAAGAGCAGCTGTGATCAATCCTTACTGGCACAGGTGCTGACACTGGCGCTAGATGTACGCCACCGACACGAAATACAAACCAAGGAACACCTTCATTTCAGAACTATCGTCGACCACCAGAATGCTGTTAGATTACAATACTGCAACTTCGTGACCGCTCCATCTGCTCTGGCCAATGGGGGTTGTGGCTCGTCTGTGATGCGGGCTGTCGAAGACGTGAGGAGTGCGAGGACTGCGAGGAGGTGACTTTCGCCCTCACCTCACTACCCACTACCAACCAGCACTAGCGAATTTATGACCTTCTTCGACCAGCTACTACAGATTCGCCAGCCCTGGCAGCTTTGGCCGGCTGCGACAGCTGCAACAGTTGCTCCATCTGATGACTGCCACGTCTCCAGGCCGCCGCTGGAGCTCGCGATTGCCGCTTCACTCTGCGTTGGAACTGCCCTGTCGTACCTTCCTCAGCATCTGCGCATTATCCGCTTGGCGTCCAGCGACGGATTGAGCCCATATTTTGTGCTTTTGGGCACACTCGGTGCCTTCTCGAACGCAGTCAACATTGTCATCCTGCAGTGGCATGTCATCCAGTGCTGCTTCAGCGTACTTTCAGCTGGCCGGTGCCTTGCTGGCTCACTCAGCATTCTCCAGCTCGTTGGACAGTGGGCTGCAGTGTTTGGTGTGTTTGTCTTATATGAACTCTACTTTCCGGAATATCGCAGGTACGTGCGAGTGATGCCGGCTGCGCATGTACCGCCAAACAATTCAACCACTGTCAGTGTCCATGTTGATGGAGGTGGCAACGCTGCACAATCTTCGACATCTGTACCATCTGTTACAGTCATTACAACAACAACGACAACATCGACAACATCGACTACACCATCTCCAAGCCAGCGTCCCGTGCGTGGCCGAAATATCATCTCAGAGCTGCTGGGCACAACAACAGCTATCCCTGCTGAACCCAAGCTGGTTCGCACAGCAGAATGGTCAATGGCATTGCAGGTAATTGGCATCATCGCTGCGCACATGGTTCTTGTCACATATCTCGCCCTCTACTACTCACTGTCGGATCCTATCGCTGGACCAGGTGGCTGGAGAGCACGTACATTTGCCAGCTCACTGGGTCTCTTCAGTACAATAGTGACATGTATCCAGTACATTCCTCAGATCCAAGAGACGTGGAGACGCCAGACAGTTGGCGCGCTGAGCATTCCCATGATGATGCTACAGACGCCTGGTGGATTTGCAATTGCTTACACTATTGCACGCCAGCCTGGAACCAACATGTCATCCTGGGCGAGCACCTTTGTGGCAGCTATTCTTCAAGGCACACTGCTAACCATCTGCATTGGATTCCACCTTCGTGATAAACGACGTGCTCAAACCATTGGCCCGATTTTGCAGACACAAGAGTCCCGAATTATTGCTGCTGCATCCACTGATGGCGATGGATCAAACGGCAACGATAGAAGCTCTCTTCGCGATGAGATCATTTCAGCCAGCGAAAACGGTTATCCTGAAGTGGTTCATATCCCCGATGACAGCGATACAGAGGATGGCACTGAGCATGATCAGCTTCTCGTGAAGCCCACAAAGAAGCCCATCACTGCCGACCCACCTCCGCCCTATCCTTCCAACTAACACTTAGTACCAGGCACTTAATACTTAATCATCGTCTTTGGTTTAATATAAATGAAGAGAATTGCGCAGTTCATCTTGGAAGTGTTTAATCATCGGAAACATCCTCATCCTCAACATCGTCGGCATCTTCTTTATCCTTGGAGTCATCAGCCGGCTCCGAACGGTCTTTGCCATACTTGCTATTCTTGCTCTTCGACTTGTCGGACTCATCGTCATCTTTCTTCTCTTTCTTCTCCTCTTTCTCCTTCTGAGCCTTGGCTTCAGGGTCCTCGGCCATCATCTCGTCAAACGGCATGCCAGAGGCATCTTCAATCTGCTTCTTCATCATCTCCAAACCAGCATCCAAGCGCTCACGAATATCCTTTGCCAGCTCCTCCGCCTTCTCCACATTGGAAGCCGACTTGACCGGTGCAAAGTGCTTGCTCAAGCTCGAGCTGGCCGACTTCCAGTAACCTGGCGTCATGCTCGATTGAGCAATGCGCTCCATGCCGCCGATGAAATTGCGCAGTTCAGCCATGTACGAGTCATAGGCGCTAGTAAACACTTGCTGCGGGTCGAGAGATTTGTCCGTTGTGCTGGGAGTGTCATCTGCAGTCTTTGACGGTGTGTTGCCAGCCGCAACAAGGCCGGTGGCCAGGAAGCCTGCAACAGCGAGGCCAAGGGAAACTGTCTTCGTAAAACGCATCTCCTTAGTTGTAGGAATGTAGTTTGTTGCGGTCTAGTTGTCAGTTAGGATAGAAGCTGGCCAGTGTGGTCGCTGCTGGCCGAAGTGGGAAGGTGCGTGCGAAGACCCCACGCCAAAACATACATACCCTGGCCAAACTGTCCACCACAGAAATGCAACAGCGTACACTCGGCGCAGGAACTACAGACTGCGAATGGCACAACATCGCCTATGGGGAGAAAGAAAAAAAGGTGACCACATCCATTCCTTTTTTAATTTTTTTTAAAAAAGCGACCGAGTTAAGTGGGGGTTTAAAAGCTGTCCTGATATGGGGACATTGGAGATGACTGCGACGTCAGTTCAATCATTACTCGGTGTATTCTCAATTTATACAATTCCGAAGAATACATCGTGACATTTCAGGAACTGTCACGCTTGTCCCACGCTCAACTTTTATTCACCGAACACAGCGCATTCGGTAGCAATCCAGCTTTCCCGAAGTCCGATGACCGCATGGGATCGAGATCAATAAATAACAAAGGAGCAGCCATCCACAGCGTGCTCAGACAAACAAAAAAAAAAGACGAAGAAACGAACGACTTATCTATTCGTATTTGCCTGACCTTTCCTTAACCAAACATCATGCGCTTACCATCAACATTTGCTGCAGTGGTAGTGGCAGCAACGGCTTTTGTATCGGCCACCGTTCCATTCCGCGACGAGTTTGGCCGCACTATTGTGCTGCGTGGTTTCAACACGGCCGCCAGCTCAAAGCACACTGCCGACGGCATGCCGTGGATCCGCCC
>MU602870.1:10022-20035 GCA_025201865.1 Ramicandelaber brevisporus | reverse complement strand
AGCAGCAGCAATCTCAAAGTCGAAATGTCAGACTACAGCGAAGATGAAGAGTTTGAGCGCTTCGACGATGATGACGAGCTCGAAGAAGATCTTGATGTTGGAAGTAAACGTGGGCGTGGTAATGGTGGCAGTGGGGCTGAACCGGCCATTAAAAAGAAGAAGCCAGCTCGTAACAGATTCTTGGATATTGAAGCAGCAGTGGATGAGGATGATGAAGATGAGGATGAGGATGGAGCAGATGATTTGGCAGATGGATTCATTGAGCGTAACAATGAGGCAAGAGAAGCTGCCAGAGCAGCATCGGAGATTGCAAGAAGAGCAAACCGAGACAGAGATAGACGCAGAGAAGCGTCGGCCATGGATGCAGAGGCTACAGCCGAGAGATTGAAGCAAGTATATGGACATGGAGCTTACACAGATTACGATTCAATGAGAGATGGCTCAATGTACACGGATAGCGGGAAGATACCTCACGCCTCAATGATGCCTACAGTGAATGATCCCTCCTTGTGGATGATTAGATGCAGTAAAGGCAAAGAGAAGGAGGTGGTCCATGCAATTATCCTTAGCTTTATGAAGCGTGAAAACAGTGACAATCCCATGAAAATCAACACTGCATTCTGCAGAGAGTCGCTACGAGAGTACATTTACATTGAAGCCAGAAGAATTAACGATGTAACTGACGCCATTGCCAATATTCCATTTATCTTCAAGTCAGTTAAGCCCGAGCTGATCAGTATGAATGATGCAATTGACACAGTTAAGATACCAGTCAACATTAGTAACACCAACGATAGTGTTGATGTGGAGTTGGATATCGGATCATGGGTTAGAGTTAAGCGTGGAACCTATGGTGGAGATTTGGCTCAAGTCATTAATGTGGATGAGTCTGGCGAGAACATTACAGTCAAGTTGATGCCACGTATTGATTATACCAGATCAGCCAACGAAAATATGAACGGCAATGGACCAAGCATCAGAGATGGACTGGATGATGATGACGGTGATGAAGATGGCAATGATCAGGCTAACAGTGGCAAGGGAAAGAGACCAGGCCCGCAGGCATATTTGAAGAACAAGCCGCCGCAGAAATTGTTCAATCCACGGGAAGCTCATGAGTTGCAAACAAACAAAACATTGAGTGATTTGGGTAATGGCAGATATCAATGGGGAGGTGATAAATTTAAAAATGGATATCTGGAGAAGCCATTTAAGCTAGTTCAATTAATTGTAAATAACATATCGCCTACGTTGGATGAGTTGAGCATGTTTATCTCTACAGTCGATGGAACTGATAAGGCTACTGCATTGTCAGAATTGGTATCACAGTCATCACGTAGAAGCAATCAACTAACTCAGGGCAAGATAACAGCTGGCGATAGAGTGGAAGTGTCTAGCGGAGATATGATTGGATTGATGGGAATGGTTGAATCTGTTGACAACTCTGCGAAAATGGCTACGATCAAACCAAACAATAGACACTTGGCGCGCACTTTGACATTCTCTCTATCAGATTTACGCAAAAAGTTCATAGTTGGAGACCACGTTGCAGTAATTTCAGGACGCAATCACTTGGGTAAATCTGGATTTGTTACAAATGTTGAAAGCCAAATCATTAAATTGGTTTCGGATAATGAGCATGAAGAGCTAACTCTGCTGGCCAAAGACTTGCGCATCTCAGCTGAAGTTAGTGCTGGAACTGAGAAAACATCTGCAGATGGCTATAACATTAACGATGTCGTATTATTGGATCCATCATTGACACTGGTTGGTTCAAGTGACCCGTCATCTGCCTCAAATGCAGTGGGCATTATAATTAAAATCGAAGGATCACACATGGTGCAATTAATTACTCAGGAAGATGAAATCAAATCGGTAAACAGCAGATTGATCTCCCGCCGTAGAGGTGCAGCAGCGAGAGGCCCGCAATCTGCATTAGACTCCAATGGTAATACTGTGCGCATTGGCGATTTTATCAGAGAAACTACAGTCACTCCAGGCAATCAGCGTCCAGGTGCAGGCACTAGACAGGGAGCCATCGTTCATTTGACTCGCAACTATGTATTTGCTAGACTCTCGTCCAGTGCCCTGCTATCTGGCGGAGATGCATCTCGCAGTGGAAGCAAAGGTAGCAACGATGTGTTTGCTGCGCCACTTAAAAATGTGGTGGCAGTAAATGCAGCTGGAGCCTCAACAGCAGGTGCTTACACTGCCGCATCTCAAGGTCTCGGAAGTGGCTTTGCTGCGCCAATGAGAATGGCTGGCAATAGCAATAGCAATGCTGGCAGAGGAGGAGGAATGGGAGTAGGAAGCATTAGAATGACTGGAGCAATGAGAGCAGCTGAGCGCAAATTAGTTGCACAGACTGCTAGAATTACACGTGGCCCTCACAAAGGATTGGTTGGAATCATCAAGGATCTGAGTAATATGATTGCACGAATTGAATTGCATACAAACAGTAAAATAATCACCGTTGAGGCTGATAAAGTGGCCGTTGTCGATCAAACTGGCAAGGCTGTTCCGATCATTGACATGTTGAATGCCGGTCGCTCCGGTGGTGGTGGTGGTGGTGGTGGTATTAACACAGCCTCTATGCCATCATCAACATCGTACAGCGGAAATGCTACCAGCAGCTATCCATCAAGTGCTGGTGGAGGAAGTACGTACACTCCATACACCTCATCAACATCAACATCAGCTTCACGATATGGCTCATCAGCACACAACCCATCAGCTGCTGGATCATACACTGGCTATACTGGCTACACTGGCGGCTCCTCGGGCACATATGGTTCAACCAGCGCTGGCTCAACCACGTACGGCTCATCATCGTCATCAACTGGCTACAATGCGCCATCCAGCCAACGTTCATCAGGCGGAGCTTCATCCAGCTCAGCATCCAAATCACTGTACGATGGTGCACAGACTCCAGCATATCGCTCATCTGCCTCCTCTGACTACTACAGCACCAGTAACAAGGCATCAAGCGGCTCTGATATCTATGGAACCGGCAGCAAAACACCTGCGTACTCAAACAGATATGACGACGGTGGCCGCACTCCAGCCGTTCATTCATCGTCAGGCAGTAACAAAGCAGGTGGCAGCAGCAGCAGTCAATCAGCCTCGGCCTCTGACCGTTGGGCATCGTCATCGTGGAATATGGCAACTCCCTCTGCTGAAACTCCAGCTGCATCAGGCTCAGCTGTTGGTGGTCACAGTATGGTTCCAGCCACGCCAGCAGCCGGCGGTGGATATCACTCATCTCAAGTGGCTGCTACACCGCGCGCACCCGGCACTTCAACTGACTATCGCTACTCCGCTGATACTCCAGCGGCATCTGGATGGCAGTCGGCCTCTGCTGCTGCGACACCACATTCTCGCGGACCATCTGCCCCGACACCCGCTGCCAGCGGCCGCTCGGCTGGTGCCTCTGGATATTCTGGCGTTGCCGAGACTCCTTATGCTTCTGGCTATTCATCTTACGGCTCTGCTCCTACTCCAGCTGCTTCGTCATCTTATAACAACCAGCGTGGAGCTTCTCAGAGCAGTGGCGGTAGAGGCGACGGAAGTGGTGGTGGAAGTGGAAGCGGAGGTGTTCCTGGCTGGGCAATGAATGGCGTGGCTGTACGCTTCGCTCCAAACCGCACCACTGGCCGTTCGTATCGCAACGGCATGTATGATGGCGCTGTCGGTGTTCTCATCTCACTCATCCACAGTGGAACCTCTTCGCCCTCGTGCCGTGTCAATATCAACAACGACGTGCAGCAAGTGGAGATTGGGTATCTAAACAAGGTTGAGCCTGAGAAGCGTGATCGTGTCTTGATGTTTGGAGAATCGCACAGGGGCGAATGTGGAACACTACTTGGATTTGACGGCGAGGACGCCATTATCAAGCTCGATAATGGAACCACTCTTCCTGGCTACAAGCCACAGTTCATTGCCAAGTATGGTAATTAGTTATCATATGTTTACTTTGTTCCCTTGTTTTGGTTTTAGTTTTAGTTTAGTTTTTAGTTTTTAGCTCTACTCTATTCTTTTTAATTATCTTTTTAACTATGTTTCATTCATTCATTCATTCATTCATCCTTTCTTTCTTTCTTAACTCTTTAAGGTCTTGTTTTATACTTTAGAGTTAGGATATGTTAGCACATCTGTATAAGTTCATTTTTTTAAGGAAAGAAAACAAAGATTGGTTTAATTAGATTTACTCCAGGGAGATTTCAGCACCAGCAGCCTCCAGAGCCTTCTTCAGCTTCTCAGCCTCGTCCTTTGGCACATTGTCCTGCAGCACCTTTGGAGCAGACTCAACCAGCTTCTTGGCATCGACCAGAGTCATGTTTGGCACCAGACTCTTGACCTCGCGAATGACCTTGGCCTTGGACTCAGCATTGAACTTGACAAGCTTAACCTTGAATGAGGTCTTCTCAGCCGGCTTCTCAGCTGGCTCTGCGGCTGCGGCGTCAGCAGCACCAGCGGCTGGAGCACCGCCCGGAGCAGCAGCAACAACCTGCACGGCAGATTCCTGGATATTGAAGCGCGACTTGATCAAAGTGACAAGCTCGGATGTCTCCAGAAGAGTCAAAGTGGCGATTTCATCAACAATCTTGATGACTTTTGGGTTGGTGGAAGCGGCCGCTGCTGATGCTGAAGGAACGGACAGTGGCTCGACAGCTGGCTGTTGTGCTGGTGTGGAGTAAAGACGACGAGCAACGGCGATCGAGGCAGATGGACGACGCAGGGCAGAGCCGAAAGCAGCGGTGCTGTACCGGGCAACAATAGACGCGGTTCTCATGGATGATATCGTGGTATGTGTATCTGGTCTTTGACGCTGTGCAAAGGGTTTTCTTTTTTCTTGTTCTTTTTTTCTTCGTCTTCGTCTTCGTGAAGGTTGATTTTCTTTTGCAAGTGCTGATCTTGGGTTGATCTCCGTGTGTTCTGGCCGGCAACTTGGGTAAAATTGACCAGTAAATTTTTTTTTCGATGGCATTTTGGTCGATATGTTGGTGGCGATTGTGCTGGCTGTGGCAGTGGTGGCGCTCCGTATCGACATTGCCAAGTCGCCGTCAATGTCATCATCAACGTCGTCGCCAATATTGTTTACTACATTAAAGGTATTTCTTTCTTTCTTTTTTAAAAAAACAAAACAAAACAGCAAAAAGGTCTATTTAGAGCCAAAGAGTGACTTGATGTTTGCTGCTGGTGCAGAGAAGGCTGTCTTCGCACCAGGAGCTGATTCCCGTCCAAGTACCACGCGGTTAAGCAGATGGCCGGTCTTGATGTCGGTAAGCTTTGGTGGAATCAGTGACACCTCAACAATCGGGTCGCCAAACGAGTTGTATCTAACCTTCTTCACATACATTGTCTTTACATCTCTCGTCATCGGGCCACCGCCAGTACGGGTGGTATCCTGAGCCTGCAGATTGCCAACAACACCGCCGACACCAACAAAGTAGCCAGTTTGTTTATGAAGACGACTCAGCACACGGCCACGCACCTCCAGCTCATGCATCATTGGGCGATGATGGTCATACCATGGTCCAACAACGCGCACAACCGGCACATTTGACACATTTGCAAACGACAGCCAGTCTTGTCCGGCAATCTTCCGCTTTGGCGAACCCTCTGACACGCCATCGGTGGCCAGCTTGACGTGCACCTTCCATTCGCCGCGACGCTCGCGCATCTTTGTGAGGAACTTTTGCCATTGCTCTGGTGTCATATCCGCAATCTGGGCTGGTGGAGAAGCATCTGGCAATGATGGTGGAGTGGCTGCAACAAAGTTTTCGCGGATACGACGCAGACGCAGCACGCGGTTTTGGGCATTGACGATGTGAGGAATGCCAATGTGTTGATCAAGCTGTCTGACTTCGAGCAGGCGAGATTTGACGGCAGGCGGCAGCAGAGATTTCATGCCCCAGTCGCCCCTTGCCCCCTCGGAGCCAAACGTCGTGAAGATCTGGCGAAGCTTGGGCTCGTGTGTGGCATAGCGCGACGAGCGCAGCAACCGACCAAACGTGCTGTTCATTAGATCTGCGCTTGCTTTTACTTTTTTTTTTTGCTTTTTTGCACGTTGGTTTCTTGGAGTGTTGTTTTTTTTCTCACTCCCTCCAGGTAGCCAGGCAAACGAGTAAGCAATCAACTAAACCAGACCAGGCTCAGTTTCGCCAGCGCATCTCCCAAGCACAACGTAGCTGCTTACACAGACAGACAGACAGACAGACACAGACGGCTTGCGGATTCGTCTTTCGTCAGCTGTTCCCTATTCACTTTCTGCCCCTCGCCCTCCCTCTCCCTCTCCCTCTCTCTCTTGACCAAGCCACGGCATATATTCTTAATTTGTCTCTCCTTCCAGCAAACCTGCGAGCTAGCGAACACGATCCTTGATCATGAGCCACGGTTCTGTGCTTTCTGCGTCGACAGACAGCAAGAACGAGAACGGCAAGGCAACTGCCATCGAACTCACCAACCTCGACAGCGTCCACCTGTCTGTTCGCCAGACGCCTAGCAATCCCGCAACCCAGCTCAATGGCAACGGACATCTCCACAGCCACAGCGGTGCCGACGACGACGGTCACGGCAGTGCATCCGAAAAATCATCCACAGCAGCTCCAGCAGCTGGAGACGTATCCATCTTCCAGCATCGCGACTTTGGCAATGTATTACTGCTGATTGTATTGTATCTTCTCCAAGGTGTCCCCATGGGCTTGGCCAGTGGCAGTATCCCGTTCCTGCTCAAGGAAAAGATGGGATATGCCGAGATTGCCATCTTCTCACTGGCTGGCTACCCTTACTCCCTCAAGCTCTTTTGGTCTCCAATTGTCGATGCCATCTTCTCGAGACGGATTGGCCGTCGCAAGACGTGGATCATGCCCATCCAGGTCATACTGGGCTGCATTTTCTTGTGGCTCGGTGCCAACATTGAGCACCTGCTTGACGACGCACGGACCAACTTGACATGGCTGACTGTGGTGTTTGTCTCGACTGTGTTTTTGTGTGCCACTCAGGACATTGCTGTCGATGGATGGGCACTGACGCTGCTCTCGCAAGAGAACTTGTCGTATGCATCCACCTGCCAGACGATTGGCTTGAACACGGGCTTCTTCATGTCCTTCACCATTCTGCTGGCGCTGAACTCGTCTGAATTCTCCAACAAGTACTTGCGCAGTGAGCCGCTGCCACATGGTGTGTTACCTCTTGGCGGATACATTACATTCTGGGCATTTGTGTACTTTGCCGTCACAGCGTGGCTGCTGGTTTTCAAGAAGGAGGACGACGTGCTCGATGAGAATGCTGAAGACCTGAACATTTCGTCAACATATCACACCATTTTCGAGGTGTGCAAGCTGCCTCACATGCGTCGCTTCATCATTGTAATGCTTTTTGCCAAGATTGGATTCATGGCCAACGATGCTGTCACTGGTCTCAAGCTGATGGAAAAGGGACTTGGCAAGGAAGATTTGGCGCTCACGGTGCTGATTGACTTCCCGTTCCAAATCTTCTTTGGCTATTATGCTGCCATTTGGAGCTCTGGACCTCGCCCGATGCGTCCGTGGCTGTATGCATTCTACATGCGTCTCTCGTTTGCCGTCATTGGAATGCTCATTGTCTATTTTGCACCAACCAAGGAACAAGGCGGTATTGGATCCGGCTATTTTGCATTGATTGTATCTGCCATGGTCATGACATCGTTCAGCAGCACTGTCCAGTTTGTTGGCATCTCTGCGTTCATGTCCAACATTGCCGACCCCGTCATCGGTGGCACATACATGACCTTACTCAACACTGTCTCCAACTTTGGCGGCACTTGGCCCAAGTATTTCGTCCTCGAGGCTGTCGACTTCTTTACCGTAGCGCATTGTGAGCTTCCACCCCATCAGCATCCCTCAAGTGGTGGAGAGTTTAACGAGGCGTTTAGCTGTGCGCGCGACGAACAAAAGAGACTCTGTACAAGCATGGGTGGTACCTGTGTAGTTGAGCGCGATGGCTATTACATGACAGGCATTCTGTGCGTCATTATTGGTGCCGCACTGTTCGCCATGGTCATCTCGAAGCAGATTCGATACATTGAGTCACTGCCGCGGTCGGCTTGGCTCCTGCGACCTGATCGTCGTGATTAATAATCAAATAGCCTTTACAATAAAAATATAAAGTCTTTGTCTTTTAAATTTAAACGTGCAATTCCTTATAGCCAGCAATGCATGTGATTAACGGATTGTCCTAGTTTCAAAGATCGGGAATATGACTCTATAGCAGCCGGAAGGTTGATCGATGGTTCATTTTGATCAACTGGTTTGACCACGTTCTCTCTTACCCCGGCACTGTTATCCATCCCAACTGATACCCTTTCCCTATTTCTTTTTTTGGTAATTACTTTGACTGATTTATTTCAATCAATCAATGAGAGACTAAATACTGTATGTTTGATAAATGATGTGAGTGATGTGCCTCCTTATCTGTAGCTCCAAGTCATCGTATGCCCTAACTTTTCTCCAAATGTCCATAGATTCCTTCTCCTTCTGATGATACTTTTCAGACCCTACCACCAGAATAGTAAACCCAATTGCAACGCTTGCTGATATCGCAGCTCGGGTATCAAACAGAGTGACGGCTATCACCACCAGAACTATGAAGAACACAGTCATAAATAAAATTCGGTTACGAGAAGTCTCAAGTGGCTTGAGACCCAGTTTCAATATCTCCTGCTCGACATGAATTATCTTGATTTCGTTTTCCAGGATTGAGCTTTGACGTTCAGCCGTAGCAGGAGAGATCGGGGATGTGGGGGTGGTTGGAGTTTTGACACCGTCAGAGCGATATCCCACAAGAGCTGCAGTAGTGTCGATGCGCAAAGATGGTCGTTGGCAATTTTTCGGGGAAGTGTCGATAGAGTCCCAGACCTCCTTTGCATAAGCCATGGTCTGATGTAACATTATAGAGCACCAGCCGAGGATAGTCAGAGAAAAAATGCTGAGCAGAGTGTTGGTGTCGATGATCTCGAAGATGCAGCAGGTCGAGCTGACAACCGTGATCAGAACGAGCGCAGCAAGTCCGTGGTGTATATTCTGCACGAAGCTGGTCATTACGAAGGATAAACAAAAATAAATAAAAAGAAGAAGAATAAGAATAAGAGTTACGCAAAACGTGTTGTTGGGGTTGCGAAAGAAGAGTCAGGAAAGCTGCGATAGGTAACACGAATTTTTTTTGGTCACGATGAATTGCCAGTCTGCGGCCACCTTAGTCGGAGTTCGATTGTAGGATTGGTGGCTTTTTTGTTTGTCGATGAGTTCCTTTCTCTGAAAATAGATTTGTGGCTTGTTGTTAGCAGCTCCAGTTAAACTCTCTGCTATTAGCCAAACCTTCGGATCCGAGCTTTAGTCCCCGAAAGAATAGCCGAACGAGCGGATCCGTAATACGCTTGCTCAATGTTAATAGCCCTAACTATCGGGCCGTCCTGATCATAAATACCTGTTCAGAGATTCATTGTTGTTTGATTTGAAAGACAGAACACTTATTCCTAGTCAACCCCGTGGCCGGTTATTCCAACAATGAGTTCCTTTCTCTAAAAATAGATTGTGGCTTGTCTTGGAACAAAAAAACATACAATGAATGGCATGTTTACAGACGAGTCGTGGCATTGATGTGTGTAATGCGTCCCTGTTTCTGGAGTATTCTGTCATCATGCTGCGACATGAAACCTCGAGAATCCCGAGATTGACATCTAGCTTCCTTTGTTCAGGTTGGTGCTCCTTGATTTTGGATTACAGGATGGTTTGGTGGCTCATACAGGTGATTGGCGACAAAAGAGAGCTTGGAGTGGTTTGAGGTGGTGACTTATTACGAGATACAGACCATTAGAGTAGTAATCCCGAAAGTGCACACATGAGTGCTCGTGCTCTTAGACTGAGTCAAGTTCATAATTGTTAGTTGAAAGTATCAAGTATTAAAAGTAACTAATAGCGCTCTTTGGCACTGCCTGGGGTGTAGCCAGGCGGATCAGTTGTGGTTGTTGTAGT
>MU602869.1:26177-39607 GCA_025201865.1 Ramicandelaber brevisporus | reverse complement strand
AACTTCCTTCGCTGCAACGACTGTGCCCAGTGCTAAGCACATTGTCTAAGTACCTCTTTCTCACTTTAGATTTTGTTTCATTTCTTTCAATAGCAACCTGTCCCCTGATTGTTGTCTAGTGGAATCACATCGAATAATGGTATATTCAACGTGTTAAATGGCAATAGTTGTTAATGCGACAGTTAATGTTCTGGCTAATGTATATCATCCTCATCACTATAATCAATTAGCACTAGTTCATCACCATCATCGTGATCACATTCGGTATTATGCTGACTCGCTGAGTTATTTGGCTCAATACTATTAGTGGTTGTGTCCAGTCGAGTAATGAGAAAGCACGAAGTGTACACTTTCCCATAAAGCAATCGCAAGACAAGAGCCTGAGCTGTTGCTTGTTGTTCGCCAGCATGCTCTGTGGATTGATGCTTATTTTTACTCCTTTTAGTGGAAAAACAGTAACCACAGCCGGATGTAAGACACAACCAACCTTGGATAATATCTGGATGATGCAGTTGGTTTGGTTCGCGGATTGCTGATGCAAGATATGAGTTGCTGATGTGCTGGTTTCTATTAGGATCGCTTCCAGTAGCCCTAGCACTCTCTGGCAGAATTGCACTATCGATCGATTTCTCATCAAATCCATGCTTCTGTTGCAAATGTGTGAGAAGGCATTCTGGAACCAGTCGACATTTGTAGCACAGGAACAACCCAGTCGGATTATGATACCCATATTTAGCACTACCAACGTAAAAGTTATCCACGTTTAAATAGTGAAAGGTAAGTTGTTTCTTTTTGACAATCTGCTGTTGCTGACTGGCGCCGTCGTCATCACTATTAGCACGCTTTTGCCTCATCGGTGCGCTATGAGCCATTTTAATATGCATACGAATACCACCAACTGACTTGTATGTTAAAGAGCAATCTGGAATTGGACATGCCCACCGATCAGTTAAAAAATGACGAGTGAGATTGAAACTCATGCCACGTACATTAATCACAGCTTCAATTTTGTGGTCGCGCCGATGTGTTTTGAGTTGATCGAATGAGTTGAAGAAACGCTCGCAATCAAGATAATCACACTTTCATTGTCGCTTTTGATCGAATTCTTCTGTGGTCTCATTCTTGTCGGTATCATCTTCATTCTCATCTTGACTGTTAAATTCATTGTGACTGTAGTCGAGTTTGTGCCGGTTGGCTCTGTTACTACTGGCTGTGACAGAGCCACTTACTTGGTCCAGTCGAGTAATGAGAAAGCTCAAGGTTTGTGTTCTCGCACACTCAAGACGCAGTACGAGTGCTGGAACTGTCGATAGCTGTTCACCTTGATGGAAGCGAGTACTGTGATTAGACTTATTATCAACTATGTAGCTACAATAGCCACAATCGGATGTAACACACAACCAACCTTGCAATATACCCTGATGCTGCTGTCACCAATACGGCTGGCTAATTGCTGCTGCGAGATGTGAGTTATTGATGTGCTGATTAACACTGGGGTCAGCACCTGCTGTTGCTGCACTCTCCGGTATAATCGTTGTATTAAGCGATTTCGCATCATATCCATGTTTCTGCCGCAAATGAGTGAGCAGACATTCTGGTACTAATTTACATACGTAGCAGATGAACACTCCAATAGTATTGTGATAGCCACAACGAATTCCATTCACATAAAAGTCATCCACACAAATGAAATAACGGCTACGCTGAGCGTTCTTTGCTGGAAATTGCTGCTGCTGAAATTGCTGCTTTATTGTATCGCCATGACATCTTCGTATATGATTACTTGCAGTGTCAACTGTTTTCCATGTTGTTTTACAGTCTGGAATAGGGCATGGCCATCGATCATTTAGCGATTGCCGAGTCAGAATATAAGTTTTACCGTGTACATTAAACTCAGTTTGGAGCCTGTGCTCATGTTGGTGCGTTCCCAGACGGCTGATATTCTTAAAACCACGACTACATCCTGGATGTTCACAGATGAACTGTCGCTGACTCTTGGGAATTATTGTGAACTGGTCCTGGTCAGTGTTTTCATCACTGTCATCATCGTCGTTCTCTGATTTGATGTCATCTTCTTCGCTGTCAGTATCCGAGTCAGGCTCAACTTTGGTGTCAATGTCTGAGGTGTGCTGTTCGAGCTTGATATCAGCTGCTGCTGCTGTTGGCTCTGTCTTGATCTTCACGGTCGACATAACTGGCTGGCTGCTGGGTAGATCAGCTGCTCTGCTCTGTTCTGCTCTGTTGTTGCTACTGCTGTTGCTGTTGTTGTTGGTAGTGGTCAATCTTCAGTCGAGTAGTTGAGATTCTGAAGAGTAAACAAAAGCAAACGCGAATATAATCGACTCAATTCGACTCGTCAATAAACATTCACTGTCCACGGCAGTCATGCACTTCTTGACGCACTCTACCTTCAGGAATGGTTTGTTCAGTGAGCCAGCTTGTGGTCAACTGGAATGACATTGACAGTGAAGACATGAAAGAATGATATTAGCTTTATGCAGATCATGCATTCATAGTGGCAACTCAGTGTGACAATGGTACAACTTCCATCTACTGAACAGTTTGTACTATATCCATATCTTAACGGATGTCGCCTGTAGCCGACTTCCATGAATCCTGCAGGCAATAAGCGTATATGATGCATTGTATCAATCACAGGATAACGTTGGTCAAAGTTTCCACGCAAAACGCACTCGATTTTTCAACCGACTCGCTTTTTGGAATCAGCAACAAAAATAAAAAAATAACTTGCAAGCCTGTTTCCGCCAGATGATCGCGCGTTCCCGTTGTGCTGTGGTGAAGGCGACCAACTCCAGACTGGCTGCCGTTCGTCCGGTGTACGCAAGTCGCGTTCAGATCTCTCATCTTCAGGTATGTTATTATTTTCTTTCGAGCCAGAGCTGTGATGCATGTAGGCACGCACACAAGCTCAAACGCGCAGTGCCTGCATCTCCGGTTGATATCGGGGGAGGGGAGTGATTATTTCGATAAAACGATGTAACTGACATTGCGTCAATGAATGAATGCGCTGTTACACTATGACTAATGTATAAACAGACTGCAACACGACTTTACTCGACTGAGACGAAGGCTACGAAGCCAGCCGAAGCAGCGACAGCATCCACTAAGTCTGGTAAACCAGAGCAGAAGCAGCAGCAGCAACAGCAGCAGCAGCAGCAAAAGCCGGAGGAAACAGCAGCAGCAGCGCCAAAGAAGGGCAAGTTCTTCCGTCGCCTTGGCATTTACAGCACTTTGGCGGCTGGTTTGTACGCTGGTGGCATTTATTACTCTTTGGAAAACGAGGACTTTGGCGACATTTTTGCATCTTGGGTTCCAGGAGCCGATGTCACCATTGCATCAATTCAGCTGCATGAGGGTAACCCAATGCTGATTGCACACGATCTCGGAAGCCGTTTTGTTCACTTTACGGCCAATGCTGCTGAGAAGACTGTCCATGAAGCTCGTATTCTGTATGACAAGTACTTCCCAGCTGAGAAGCCAATTGCCATCCCACCAAAGCCAGTTGCACAGCCACCATCACCCGCCACTCCAAAGCCACAGCAGCCAGCAGCTCCAAAGGCAGTTCCAACTCCAGCTCCAGCAGCTCCAGCAGCATCAGCACCAGCACCAAAGGCTACTCCTGCCGAGACTCTGAAGCTCAACCCACTCGATACGATTCGTTTGAACGTTGAGCTGCCGACCAACCAGGTTGCCGACCCGAAGCTTGCAGCATTGTCCGAGTCCATCAGCACGCTCGTCAAGATGATTAACAGCCACAAGGTTGACTCGGAGACTCTGCAGGCCGTCAAGGAAGTCAGCGAGCGTCTTCGTGAGCTTGATACGCTGATGCACAAGATCTCTGCCGCCGATGTCGCAACTTTGCACCAGGCTCTCGAAGCCCAGACTGCCAAGTACAAGCAGACTCTGACTGAGCTCGAAACTGCCTCTCTGGATGCCCTCCGCAAGCGCGAGACTGAGCTCATCAATGACGGCCGTGTCCGCGAGCAACACCTGACTGCAGCTCATGCCACTGAACTTTCCGAGAAGCTGCGCGATCAATATGCACTGCTGCATCGCCAGTTTGAGCGCTTCATTCCGATTGCTGTTGACCAGGAGCGCAACGGCCGTCTTGCTGGAATCGCCAAGCTGAGCGCACAGGCTGACTCTCTGGCCGAGACAGCTCAGCGCACTGGCCGTTTGCTGGGTGAGAGCGCCGCGATTATCCAGACCAGCACTGTGATCAGCGCCTTGAAGGATGCTCTGCATGGTACCAAGGGCCGTCGCAGCGTCCAGGCTGAAATCGACGTCCTCTCACGGTCTGCCACCAGCAACCCAGTGGTCGACACTGCCATTAGCGAGATTGTGTCGAGCAGCAACCCTGGTGCGAACGGCGCGGGTGCCGAGTCTCTCCCAACTGTTGCAACCTTTGGTGAGCTCGCCGAGCGTTTCGACGGTGTGCGTCAGCGTGTGCACAATGCGCAGTTTGTCCCAGAGGATGGTGGCGCAGTGGCCCATGCTCTGTCCTCGCTCTTCTCTTGCCTCATGTTCTCGAAGGAGGGTTATGTGCCAGGCACTGATGTTGAGGCAATCCTGAGCCGTGCCGCATACATGATGAAGCGCCATGATCTTGACGGCGCTGCTCGTGAGCTGAATCAGCTTCGCGGCTGGCCCAAGCAGCTTGCAAGTGGCTGGCTGAATGAGACTCGCCGCCATCTGGCTACTCTCCAGGCGATTGAGCTCATTGAAGCCGAGTTTGCTGCCCAGGCATTGAGCTACACTAACTAATAAAAAAAATGACATTGCACATCTACAATCCATTTTTTTTACATTACTCTCGATTATCAATTAAACAAAAACATGAATGAAACGAATTCAACAAAAAAGAATATGCACACTAATTGCGAGGGAGAGTTAGATGTTATGTTATGTTATGTTATGTTATGATATGATAGTGAGAGCGAGAGTAAGAGTGAGAGTGAGAGTGAGAGTGTAGGATGATGGACGGCAGCTACACCTCGCAGGGACCCACTTATTCCAAGACACCTACCATGTAATGGAAATCACTTGCCCTTTACCTGTTCAAGGTTGCTCGCCAACAGCTCGGAATGAAGTCACACCCTGCATTAATTGCAAATTGCAAAGTAGTAACAGCAATAACAGAAGAAAAAACAATAACTCTGAACCGAGACCCGTATCTCTCTTTTTCTTTTTCCAGTGATCAGATTTTGTGGCTGCTGAGAGTGGCCAGATGAGTGGCGATTGGAATGCAAAGCAAATTGACGCGAATGTTTTTACTTTGTCTTTGTCTTTGTCTTTGTCTTTTTTGATGCTGTCAAGACGGTAGGATGGTTGGTTGGTTAATGTGCATTGAATGGGTGTCTTGTCTCGTCTCTAACCCAACGGGATGGGGGAGGGCTCTCGTTGCATGCAGCCTAGACAGATTGCATGCGGCGAGCAGCCCCTTTCTCATTCTCGAGTTAGGACTCTCCTGTGACTTTGCAATTAAGACTTTTTGTTGTTTTGTTCTTGTGTTCTTGTGTCTTTACATTTAATGCACCATGTCGATGGATGTTGAGTATGTTGAATGGTGGCGGAAGGGGGGTCACTCTGACAGAACTGAGAGTGCGTCTTGAGGTCCAGCGATCACAAAATACATTTGTTGAACTCTCTTCCCTACCCGGATGATTACCACATATGGACGCTGAATCGTTGACGTGACTGAATGAGTTACACGACAAAGTCAAAGTATTATGATTGATGCTGCTCATCACTCCCCATATTTTTTATTGTCCTCCTTCTCTCTCTTCTTCTCTCTTGCCTGTCTTGTATGCAACTCGGTGCAGCAACAGCAACAGCAGCAACAGTAGCAGTAGCAGTAGCAGCAGTCTCTTCTTCTCTCTTGCCTGTCTTGTATGCAACTCGGTGCAGCAACAGCAACAGCAGCAACAGTAGCAGTAGCAGTAGCAGCAGCAACAGGTGCCAGACAGAGGGGGACGCACAAATCCTGGTTATACGTGCATAGTTCCAGTCATTCGCTTTCAAGGTTGTTGGTGATACGGAGGGAGGGGCAACAGATTGGCAGAGAAAGGAAGGAAGAAAGGAAGGGAAGAAGGAGAGGCCGCACGCGAGACTAACTAACAGTTATGGTCTCTTGTCTTTCTGGCAGTCTGCACATCGAGTTAATTGGGTTGGTATTGACTCGGCAAGTTATGCTTAACTGAGGCGTTTTTAAATGGGAACTGGCAGCCAGAGAGACAACGAGAGATAACCAGCAAACAAGAGAGACAAGAGAGTCAAGCAGGCCGAGCGAGTGACTTGCGATACGGACGCACCCACCCAGACACACAGAATACGACGTGACCGTCCTTTTGTTGTACACACCCTCTTCGCCTTTATTATTTTTTCTTCATTTTTTCTTTTTCCACAGAAAGCACAATCACGTATAAATTGTGGAACCACCTTCGGCTGTCCCTGATTGTCTCATCGTTCATGACCATCATCCCAACATCAGCTTTCGAGTTATCCAACAGATTCATATCTTCCTCACAAACCATTATCCACCAGAAAAAATACTGCACGCCACCACCACTCGCGAGCAGAAACAAAAAACTGCCTAATCCTCACACACTTCCACTGCCGCCTGTGCTCACACACGCAAGCACACACGCAAGCACACCAACACACGCACACACAAACACACAAACACACACATCCTCACATCCTCACATCCTCACAACAATAACAGCAGCAACACCAAAATATTGGCGACAGCTCTGCACGCCATCTTGCCTTTGTTTACTATTCTAGCAGCTGACCTCATTCGCACACGCATCATCTTGCACATCTCCTTGGACAATCGTCCATTCCTCTCTTCTTTCCATCTCTACCAGTCATAACCGATTCGTCTACGGATCAAGCTGTCACACACACGTACTCACGTACTCACATACACATATACACACATACACATACACGCACACACGTATTCACAGCAGCACACATCCCCAACACTCAATCACATCATCCCAAGTAGAGACGGCCTTGGTTCCTTCTCGACTACTCTGTTTCGGCTTCTCTCCAGTTTCTATTTTGTTTCTGTTTTTGTTTATTTTTTCGTATCGTTTCCTGCCTATCTTTCTTGAAGCCACTTCACCGTTTCTTGCCTTACCGTCATTCTTGGATACCATCTTTCTAGTCATATATCTCACTTTTTGATTTCTTTTCTTTCCAGGATTCCAACTGTTACACTTGCTTTCGTCACTGTAGTTCCAACTCTTTTATCAGCCGGATCGAGGAGACTGTAAGCAATCATATCCCTTCATTGTTTCTTCCTTTTCTCTTTTTAACCATTGTCAACCACTGTCAACCACCTGCTCCAACTACTTCAATCATATTGTTATTTTTTTTCCCTACTTGCGCTAGTACAGTTCTCATACACAGCAACTACAGCTTCTTACTATTAGTTACAACCACCTCATCAACCAACAACAGGGTTCTTCCCACCTCTCCTCTTTTATTTTCCTTTCCTATTGCAGATTGTAGATTGTATATTGCACATCGTACATCTCAACAATGGGCTCATTCTTTGACTCTGATGATTCTCGCTACGAATACACTGCTACCGGTGGTGGATCAACAGCCAGCAGTGTCCGTCTCATTTCCTCAACTGGCAGCGACACATTCGGCCCCGTCTCCGCCTCATCGTCCGGCTCCTCCCACTCCAGCTACTACTTTGGCGGCAGTGACGACTCTCGCTCGTATGGCGGCAGCAGTGGCTATGCTAGTCATGTCGGCAGTAGTGCTGGTGGTGCCGCCAGCGGTGGAGGCGGTGGAGGAAGTGGCAGTGGTGGCTCGTACAGTCTGTTCGGTGGTGGTCCGTATGCCGCAGTATCCGCAGTCTCATCTTATCCAGTAGCTCCAGTCTCGAGTGCAATCAGTGGTGGCATCGGTGGCGGGTCAAGTGGTGCGGGAGGATTTGTGCCGTACGTAAGCACATCGTGTCGGTATCCCGCACCACTCTTCGGAATGAGACGACTGGCGGTTATTCCTGAGCATCCATTTGAGTGAACACAAGTTGTGGCGACACTACTGCAACAAGCACTCGAGACTGTTGACGCCTCATCCACATCATCCCGTTCTTTCACACTTGCACACACACTTGCACACAAACACACACACACACACACACACACACACACACACACAAGCATGCACACTCACAAGCACACACTCGCTGCCCTTCATTTTGCACTTCAGAGATTATCCTTCAGTCATACTTCTCCTTGCACACACACTTACGAACGCACACTTACGCTCGCAATCATTTGCTCTCTATCTACGCCGCACTCACTTTAGTCATTGTCATTTCAACACATCTCAAGATGGATACTTCTTTCCATCGATTCTTTTTTCTTTCTATTAATAATATTGCTTGCTTCTATTTCTCTTTGTTTGTCTGTTTGTTTGTGTGTATTTTTTGTTTTGCTTTCGTGTTGCTTTTGTTTCTGCTCTTTTGATATCAACTTCCAATCTAAATATTCATCATCCTTGCAAGTTGCCATTTCTACGCCATCTTTTTTATTTGTTTGTTTGTTTTCCAAACAGCTACAATAGTACTCATTAATAACAATTTCACCAGGAGCGCTATAGAAGAGAAGAGGAGGGGAAGAAGGGGAAGAGAACATCTAAAATATCGTGTCGACATACGTGACTGTTATAGCGAAGGCTGCAATGCACGTGTTTGTGTTTGTGCTGTGATTGCACATCCGTGTTCCTTTTTCCAGAACAAATCGCGAGCCACTGAAGATGGGTCACTTTCTGTTGGAAACAAGTGAGAGCGAGCGAGAGAGAGAGAGAAAGCGAGAGAAAGAGAGAAAGAGAGACATGTATATATATTATCAGAGGAAGGCAGTCACGAACTACGCTCGCTTCGGCCGGCGATATGTTCTTCCCTTGAGTTTCCTCGACATTCGTGACTGCTGAACGTAACATCTTCGGACCTTTGATCGGTGGTACAATGCTGTTATACACGCAACCGGCGCACGCACGTCCAAGCATTTGCTGGCGGGCTCCTCGCAAATAGAAAGTAAAGGAAAAAAAAATCTGGTCGCTTGCACAGTGTGGATGTGGATTTCAAATAATAAGAATTCGGACGCGCCTTCTTCTTTTAGAGCGCCGCCTTGCCGCCTTGCCATCATTGCAACCGTGTTTTGTCACAGAAAAAGCCATCATCTCCGTTGTGAACAAAAGAACTAGATACATACGTACTTACATACATACATTCACACATACAAATAAAACTATGTTTGTTTATTATTTGCACATTGCCGCTCTTTTTGTCATAGCCTTGCCACCGTGGGTATGGATCGCAGCTGCTGTTTTCCCCATTGCTTCCATCCTGCTTATTCTTGTCGTCAACGACTACCGCCGTAACAATCTTCTTGATCAGCTCACTTCTATCCCCGGTCCCAAGCGTCATCCAATCATCGGCACTTTCCAGCTCAAACATCCACACCAACAGCACACTGAAGTCCTTGCCAAGTTCAAGCCAGTTGCCAAGATTACCCAGCTGTTTGCGCCGGCCGTCATCTCTCGCGATGCCTTGGATTCCCGCTCTGTGTTGCTCAAGCTCAACTTACCAAAGGGACTCGTGTATGACAATGTCGGTGATTATTTGGGCAAGAATGGCATCATCACGCTGCAGCATGGTAAAGGCAATAAATGGGTTGGATTCCGCCACATTTTGAACCAGGCATTCAAGCCGTCCGTCCTGCGTGACTTGCAGCCACTGTTTCAACATCACGCAGACGTGTTTGTTGAGAGAATGGATATGCTGGCAAACACGGGCAAACCAGTGGATTTCATGCACGAGGCGATGCGCACAACTCTCAACGTCATTGCGGATGTGATTGGTACAGGTCCGTCGCCGCCAGAGGACTTTATGGAGAGTTTGAATCGCATTGTTTTGCAGCTTGGCAGCTTACTGTTAGCGGTGCCATATGGCGGTAAGATGCTGCGCTGGCTGTACCGCAAGGACTTCGAGGTTGTCAACGGGTTGATTTATAACACGATTGCTGAACGTCGCGCTCGTGGTGCCATGTCGGTCGATGGTGACGGCAAGGATAATGACGGTGACTCTCGTCGTCGTGTGGACTTGCTGGACACGCTGCTGTTTGCTGTCAACGAGAAGGGCGAGGCTTTGACGGACTCTGAGCTATGTGACCAGCTGTATGCATTCTTCCTGGCTGGTGTGGAAACCACGGCAACCACAATGAGCTGGGTGATTTGGGAAATGTGCAAGCAGCCTGGCTTGACTCAAGAGCTTTATAACGAGGTTGACTCCATTCCATATCCAATCGGCAACGATGCTCACCGCAAAGCACCAATTCTCACTGCCACTTTCAACGAAGTCCTGCGCCTCTATCCACCAGTTCCCAATCTCTGTCGCCAAACTTTATCACCCGTTGCTGGCTTGGCCACATATCCAGAGACAATCATTCCTACTGGAATGCAGGTGATTGTCAGCATCTATGACCTGTTGCGCGATCCGCGGTACTGGAGCGAACCAGACAAGTTTGATTTGACTCGCTGGTTGGATACAGAGAGAGCCAAGTCGATTAATACGAACGCGTACATTCCGTTCTCATCTGGTCCGCGCATCTGCATTGGCAAGCAGTTCTTTTACTTGGAAGGCGCCACTTTGATGTACACTTTGTTGCGCAGATTCCGATTTGAGGCTACGAACAACCCCATGAATGGCCAGCTCAACTCGGCCACTGGACTACTCAAGCCTCAAGCTGTCGAAGTATACATCTATCGCCGTTAACTCGTTTAGACTCCACTCTTTGATACTTTTTGATTGTTTTTCTAGTTGGAACGATTCCAAAGCGGGCTGACAAATTGTCGCCACACTTTCCAACTTTACTAACTCTCCAACTCTCCAACTTTATAACTTTCTTTTCTTCTCAATCGAGCACAATGGCAGCCCTCTTGAACGCCAACCCTGTAGTTTACGAGACGACCTACACTGAGCGCTTGCGCACTACTTCGGACGATGACGACCTCGTTTACGATCCCATCGACGCCCGCGAAGTGTACGATCTCATCCGCAACATCAACGACCCAGAACACCCAATGACTCTCGAGCAGCTGCACGTTGTTCAGCTCGACCACGTACTTGTTGATGATGCCAGCAACCACATCCTGGTCGAGTTTACACCAACAATTCCACACTGCTCAATGGCAACGCTGATTGGGCTGTGCATCAGAGTCAAGTTGCTGAGGAGTTTGCCAGAACGATTCAAGATTGACATCCGGGTAAGAAAGGGAACTCACCAAAGCGAGGGTGCGTTGAATAAGCAGCTGAATGACAAGGAACGAGCGACGGCTGCACTGGAGAACTCAAAGCTGCTGGATGTTGTGGCAGCATGTCTGTCGAGAAGCACAATGTAAACGAAGAAAACAAAAAAGCAACAATCATAATAATAGTACTAATAGTAGTAGTAATAAAACACTCATACTCTATAAACCACATCTTAGTTAAACTGGCAGTATATCCAATCAGTTTAATAGCAGTGCATTTCTTTCTTTCTAAAAAAGGTTATTAGTGGTTGATATTGATATATGACACTATGACGCATATCATCATTTCCGCAGCTGCTCATTGTTTCTCTCTCTTCATTCTCATTCTTATTCCTATTCTCCCCCAACTTTTAACTAAACCAAATGAGTCAGTGTGACTCTTTATTGTAACAGTATAAATCACCTGGTTCGAGCGTGCTCTGTGTTGTTCCTTTCCTTTCGAATTGTTCTTCTTTCACCCAAACACACAAGCACAACCAACACAGCCAACACAACCAAAGATTATCACTGTAATAGCAACATCATATCGCAATGTCAGCACTGTTTAAACAAGAAATTGCTCGCCAAATATCCGCACTGTCTGGCGTTCAGACCGACAAGGTCCTTGAGGCCATTGCTCCGCCGCGTCTGGCCGAGCACGGCGACTTTGCCGTTGCCGTTCCACGCCTCCGCTTGCCTGGTAACCCGACAGCAACAGCAACCGACCTCGCCAGTCGCATGGAGAAGAATGAGCTGCTCACAGCCATCTCCTGCCAGGGTCCATTCATCAACATCTTCATCAACAAGCAGCGTCTGATGCAGCTGACGCTCAAGCAGGTGTTTGAGACGCGCGAGACATTCGGTCAGAACAACTCTGGTGCAGGCAAGCGTGTATTGGTTGAATACAGCAGTCCAAATATTGCCAAGCCATTCCATGCCGGTCATCTCCGTGGCACGATTATTGGCAACTACGTGGTGAATGTGCTGAAAGCTAACGGATATAAGACCATCTCGATGAACTATCTCGGCGACTGGGGCAAGCAGTACGGTCTGCTGGCAGTTGGATATCAAGAACTCGGTCTGGGCGACGATGCGAAGCTCAAAGAAGATCCAATTCAGCACTTGTTTGAAGTGTATGTAGCAGTCAACAAGGCAGCTGAGGTTGATCCGGCCATCCACGATGCGGCCCGTGCGTATTTCAAGCGTATGGAGGATGGCGACGTTCAAGCACTTCAATTATGGCAGCGCTTCCGTGACTTGTCGATTGTGCGCTACAAGGACACTTACTCACGCCTCGGTGTCAGTTTCGATGTTTACTCTGGCGAATCTCAGGTCAATGAGGCTACCTCTCGTGCTGCGAATATGCTGACGGAGAGTGGATTGCTCCAAGACTCGGATGGTGCCAAGATCATCAATCTCGAGCAATACAAGCTGGGCACGACTGTCATTACCCGTAGCGATGGCACCCCGCTTTATCTGACCCGTGACGTTGGAGCCGCTATTGCTCGTGACGAAGAATTCCACTTTGACAAGATGATTTATGTCGTTGGCAACCAACAAGACCAGCACTTGACGCAACTGTTCAAGATTCTCGAGCTTATTGGCCTGGAGGATCTGAGCAAACGCTGCGAGCACATCAACTACGGCATGGTCAAGGGCATGGCTACTCGCAAGGGCGAAGTCAAGTTCCTTGATGACATTTTGAACGAGACTCGCGAGAAGGCACACAACCAAATGAAGAAGAATCCAGTCAAGTATGCTCAGATTGAAGATCCAGAGTATGTTTCTGACATTGTCGGCATGTCTGCCGTCATCATCCAGGATTTTGGTGCTCGCCGTATCAAGGATTACGAGTTCAACATGGAGCGCAATCTGAGCTTTGAGGGCGACACTGGTCCATATCTCCAGTACACCCATGCTCGTTTGTGTTCCATTGAGCGCAATTCCGACATATCTGTCTCGCTAAATGTCGATCTCTCTCTCCTCACCGAGTCGTGCGTCGCTGACATTATCAAGCTCATTGACCAGTATCCAGAGCAGGTTTATCAAGCCGCCGAGACATTGGAGCCAGTCAACCTGAGCTCCTATTG
>MU602869.1:2661-20235 GCA_025201865.1 Ramicandelaber brevisporus | reverse complement strand
TTTGTGCACACTGCGCGCTATGTCAACTGGATCGCCAAGAGTATCAATGTGACGGCTGCATCTATATCAACTCGAGAATAGATTTATTAAAATAATACCTTTTCCACATTAAATCTTGATGTGATAAAGGAGCGAAGCCGTGTAAAGATGCTATTTGAACAAAGAGCAAAAACTAGCTCGTATTCTCACCATCAACTGTGATTTCAAAAGGGCATTTTAGCTAATAAAAAGGGTACAAAAGTAAGTAATAAGAATAATAATTATGCTTTACCATTGGCAGTGCTATCAAAGTTTGGTGGGCTGCGATAACGGTCGATGATACCGTAGCGATGGTAGAATGTTCTCGAGCGAATGTAATAGTCAACATCAATAGCAGATGCCTGCAACTCCTTGACAACCTCTTCGCGCTTCTCGTCGAGATTCTTCACAGTTTGCTTAGTCTCTTCGTCAGCATTATCACCAGGCTTGCTACCGGGCGTGTCGTTCTTGTACAGTTTGTCGTAGGCATCGTCAAGCTTGATTGAAATCTCCTCGAAGGCACGGATGGCATCGCGGCGGCGCTCAAATGCCTTCAAGCGGTCCTCCGGCGCATTCTTCATGTGAGAGTCATCGTCATGGTCGGCATTGGCATCTGGCGCCAGGTACGAGAATTCCTCGATATCGGTGCCACCCATGTGCTTGGGCAAGTACTTGGGGTCGACCACTTCCTGGATTTCGGCGGGTTTGGACATGAACTGGATCTTGGCGGCAACAACCGGATCCAGCAATGGGGAAATGATACGCCACACACCGCTGAACACCCAAGGAGCGTTGTAAATGACCAAAATACCCAGACTTTCCGGATAGTACGCCTCGAGACACTTGATCAGGAACTTGACAAATGGCAAGTCCATGTTGGAAAGCGAGAAATCGGTCATGTCAAATAAGATGCAGGCCTTCTCCACTGGATGGTGCAGAAGCAGACGAGCAGTCTCCATCGTGTATACCAGGAAGCGCTGCATTTCTTCGAGAGTCTGGTCCCTTGGGCTGTTGAGCTTGACACGCACATAAAACACTGGACGGCCGAGACGATCCAGTCCAGTCACATATGTCATGCCCTTCTCCAAGATGGAACGCTTCAGCGAGCGCTCACCAGAGTACATGACCTCTGCAACGTCAAAGTCAAGCCGCCACTTGTACAGCTCCTCCAGCATGTCCTCCGCCTTCTGCAGGTTCCATTTGCGAGCACGCAGGATACGAAGCAGGAGGGAGTCCGGGTGGTCAAAGTGGGCGAAGCAGTGCATGCCCTGGCGGAAGTTGCGTGGACGGAAGGCAAACTCTTCAAAGACTGGCATAGAGGCGTCGAGTGGGTTTGGGTCCGGTGGCAATGGTTTGGCAGCGTCGGCGAGAGCCTTCTTGACTTGCATCACGCGGAACTGGTGGAGCGTCTTGGTTTGCTCCGGCGTGAGGTGGTAGAGGTGGCCCTCGTAGTTGGGCACCATCTGCGGTGGAGGCGGCATCTTGAGATAGAGAAGTAGAGTTAGAGAAAGAGCAAGAGGTACAGAGAAGGTTTGGCTGGTGAAGCGTGTGTGTGTGTGTGTGTGTTCTCTCGCAAGAGATGAGCAGAGTTGTTTGTAAAGGAGGCGGAGTGTTGAAGAAGAAGAAGCAAACAAAACAAGCAGTGGTGAGACAAACAGCAGCAACAACCAGAGCAGTAATATAGAGGCAAGGCCAAGAAACAGCTGATATCTGTGTGTGCGTATGTGTGTGTATGGGTGTTTGAAAAGGCTGATGTTTGGTCTAAATTGCCAGGTGACTGGCTCGCGAGATAATCCAGCGTGAGTGAAGGCACATGTCTGTTTCGTCCAATGGCTGGCTTGCCAGTCAGCCAGAGTGATTCGGCGTTATGTCATTTTCAGACTAGTTGCGCATGTGCCCGAAGCCAGGACTCGGTTCAAAGAAGGAAAGAAAAACCTAACGAGCTTGGACAAAACTCCGCTCATGTGCGAAACGGCTGGAGCAATCCCAGTCTAAATTAAACACAGTCAGCCAACGTCATTCTCGTGATACATTGAAAACAAACAAAGAGATAAAAACAAAAACAAAAACAAAAAAGTAGAGAAGGTTGCTGCTTTTAAAAGTTATTCAATGAGCGGCACTGGTTCATCGCCGTAATAAAGATCACGTGTGGAGTCTTCGCAGTCTGGAGGTGCAAGGCTGGTCAAGGTAGCATCAATCGAGCTGCCTATTGAGAGCTCGGATATTAGACTAGCAAGCAGCTTTGACTCTTCCCTTGTTGTATGCTTTGTCTTCATCACCTTCTTGATCTCCGATGCTCCGCCCAAGTCTTCAAACTCATTAACACGGCGCTGAGATTCAGTTGGGTCAAGCCGCCTCGATTTCATGTGGCTGTACATGAACTGGATCAGTTCCACGTAATCTCTCATAGTGTGTCCGCGAAATTGGATCATGTCGAGGCGCCGAAGAATAGACGAGTAGCTGACTGGACCAGGGAGAGATGGGACTTCGTTCAGATAGATAGAATTTATTATTCTGGAAGCCTGGCTGCCTTCATGTGATCGCATGTTGCAAATATACTTGAGGCAGGTGTCCAGAATGCCTTGTTCACGCAGTAGCTCATAGCCGGTGTCATTATCTGTGTACGTGTGTGCGAGAACTCTGAGGAACCCGTTAATCAATTCCAGCAAGCTGTTTCTCGCTTCTGACGAGTCCATAGCGAGTAAGCATTTGAATAGCGATGCAAAACCGGGCAGATTTCTGAAGATGGAACTACCAAGATAGCCAATGGTGGCTGGATATCCAATAGCCACCGTAAAGATGAGCATCACTTGATATGCGTGCAGTGAGGTCAAGTCATCGCGCAATTCAAGTAACCGGTCGAACACACCAGCTGAACTCATACGAGAGTATCCAGACGCTGTTGGGCTCATTCCAATGATAAAATTCTTGATGTATTGAAACGACTCCATCGTCACAAGATGAGGGTTGTTCACGGCATGGCACACGGCTTTAGCTGCGTTCACGAAGACATCTGGGGAAAACTTTGCCAGGAGTTCGACCGATAGCGGATCCGATAGCAGATGGAGACACTTTAAGTGCGTTGCAAGTGGTAGCTTGAAATGTACTAGTTGTTCGAGTAACAGCCTGTGATGTTGAATGGGAGGAATCTGTGATAAATTGCTTCCATGTCGTGCAATGAGTGTGTTGTAGAGCTCCATATATGTGCATCGTACCTTGGGGATTGTGCTGAGCTGGACTGTTTGTGCAACCAGATGAGCCAGTTCATCCAGCGGCATCTTTGTGAATATTGCGCGGTGGATTGCAGCAACTGATCCAAGCAGGAGCTGGTTCATAATCTGCGCGGCTTTCATTTTGAGTGGCATATAGCTGGATTTGAAGTTCTTTTCAACTCTTTCCAATGCCGATTCGACCACCTCGTTTGGCCATTGGAGAGGCGGAGAGCCACCATCATTTTGTGGCGTATCTGGAAGAGGAAGTGGCCACGTAATGATTCGATATAGGCATTCATCTGATACTTTGTTCATGCTGGTGTTTTCACTTGGCTTTTGTGAGAAACTGCACAGGAGTTTATGCAACTGTTTACTGACTGGCGATGGCTCGGCCTCATTTGGCCCATCATTGCTGTTCCACATGAGCAGCAGTTGTATAAAGTTGCTGGAGAGAACCTGCTCCATTAATCCAGGCTGACTAAAGTTTTGCTCAATTGCTCCAATTATGCCGGCACGAATCAAGTATGGCGACACGGTGCAGTTAAAATATTTAGACATGCTGCCAGGGAAGTGATCAATCGAGAATTGGAGCTTGTTGTTGCCATGTTGAATGATAGACATTATTACTTCAGTGCCTCCAGATATCATGAACTGGTGGTAACTGGCTTCAGTAAAGAGCGCATCAATTCGTCCAAAAATGCTACAGCTGTTGTTTGGTTCATTTGTGATTCGCATTGTCAAGTCGGCGGTTAACCATTTGAAGAAGCCATCAATGTCAGATAAATTATCAAAAAGTCCACCAAATTGAGCTTCGCTGGTCAAACCGATATCAATCAAAACATTCCAAATATCAGGATGTTGAATCCAATCTGCAAATGCTGATTTGAGCCTATTGACTTCTAAAGTATCTGGCTGGCTCTGAAGTTTCTGACTTGTTTTCTTGTCATATTCAAACTGGTCCAGAATGTAAGAGATAAGAGGTATTGAAGTGAGAACTGCTCGATCTGTAGTGAGAATTGAACTGATTTCAGATGCCGACGGTTGCTGATGTTTCAACATTTCTGAACTGACGAATGGCGAATCACACGGTTTCCCAACAGCAGTGGTAGCAAGCATGGCCACAACAGTGTTGGAGTGGAACATGAGCTTGTGGAGAAGAGGGATGTCGTCAGCTCGCAAAATGTTTTGCGATAACAAAAGCAAATCTGGGACAGAATCTATTGGATTCTCCATGAGAGATAGACGCTCATGAACGAGTGCAATAATGCTGTTCACGCGAGCCTTTTGACTGGGGGCAACGATACAAACGCAATGAAGAATAATGCTCAGGAACATCGAGTACCGTTTGAATACACTGCCATGGATTTGAATTATGCGGCAAGTTTCATCAGCTATGGCATCAATCAAATCAGGTGGAAGCAGTGGTGCATGTGGGTTGCCAACTACTTGACAAAGGAGCGTGAAAGCTGCCTTAGCGAGAAGTACTGGAGTTGTGTCACCAAATGCAGTTGGCAAAACGTGAGTCTTGATAACAGTGGATGTTGTCAGCATATCGTACGCCGCTTTGTTTGAAGCAATCAATTTGGTCAACGTCTTGTACAGTTCATAAATGACAGCTTGATCAGTCTCTGTGCCAATGCGTTCCAGTGCAATCTTGGCCAGCCATGGATTGTGCCTGGGGAATGGCTGGTCAACCAGTGGGCTTGTGGCAATGCAGCGAATGATTTCAGCACCGCGAAGGCGGTCAGTGTAGTTACCAGAGCTAACCATTCTCTCAATCTTTCCCTTTGCGTGGGACACTGCCTCATCATCATGCGGTAATGTTTGCATGATGCTACTGATGATACGACCAAGGGATGCAGTTTTACCACTATGTGACACGTTCAAGGTGGTGCCCGTGATGCCATATACCATCTCACGGACTGTATCTGGATGGAGATAGTTGATGCTGTTGGAAATGATATTTACGCATCCGAGCACACCAATCAGATCATTGTCATCACGATCAAGATATATCCTCAGTACATATGTCATTATTGAGTACTGATAGTCTGTCAGCAACACAACATCGTTTTGGAGTAGATGATCCAGTATCCCAATAGCATCGGACGCGATGTCGGGGCATCTATTCAAAATCACATTGAGTACTTGGTCTGCCAAACCACCAGTCTTTTTCAACTCGTTTTCCACAGCTTTAGTTGAATCGTGCTGCAGTGCGTGGTGAAGAATCTTTGTGGCTGTGCCAAGCTCAGCCTGGCAATCCTTTGTTCTAGTGGCTGCACGCAGAAATCTACATATAATCTCATTCGGAAAATCAAAGTCTGGAATACACTGAAGTACGCGTCCATCATATTCCTGAGATGCAAACAAAACAACTGCAGCCTTGACTGGTAAAAACTGCATAGATTCCCACTCGTCGCCTTCGGGAAGTGTGTTGAGAAGTTTAATGAGCGTACTTGCCAATTGCTGAATTTGAGCATCAGTTAGGAGCGGTCGGCTGTGGCTGAGAAGCGCCAACAGCATATCCAGGGAATAAAGACGAAGGTGGAACGGAACAGAGCCATCTCTGATTCGGGCGAGGAGGAGGGAAATGTAGTCGATAGGTGAATCAGCCATTTTCTCGCGAATGTCATGGTTCTTGGTTACGAGATGACAAAGTGCGGCTTGACCAATATGATCGTCAACACTCTCAATCAACTTGTCCAAGTATCCAGAGGCGGCAATGATATCTTGAGCAGAATTTGGTCCAAGTTCGATGATCGTTCCGATAGCTCGCAGAGCATACAAGCGACAGTTGCAATTGTCCACTAGCTCCAGCAAACGCTTCACCACCTTGATGTTCTTGAATGTGGTAACTTTGCCTTGGGCATGAAGCAGATTCAACCCAACGATACCAGCGATAGTGACATCATCCGAGCAGTCTTGGGTCATGAGATTAGCAATGCAAATCTCCTCTGCCTGCAGAAGGAAAAGCTCCCAGCCATGCGCAAGGTATGGAACCAAGGCCATCATAACCACGAGCCACTCGAGACGAACCTTGATATCTGATGGCAGAGAGGCGCCATTCTCGTTCAGAATCTTCGAGGCAGTGTCACCAGCGCCAGTATTGCAAATCTTCTCGATGTAGATTGAACTGTTAATGCCGAGCGAAACGAGTGCATCAACTGCATGACAAAAGGCTGGATGGTGAATATTGCCGGCCAAAGACGACAGGCGAGATATGATTCTGATACTCACAAACACACAACCGTCCGCCTGAGCTCTGACCATGAAGCAGTAGTAGAGTAGCTGAGCAGCGAGAGTCACAAGTTCAGCATCTTCAGAGAGTAAAGATGACTCCATGGACTTGCAGAATGTGTTTGAATGAATCAGAATATCAACACGCTGGTGGAACTTGCTTGTGGGTTCATTGTCAAGGTGCAATGCATACGCTGGGTTGGTTGCATCCACTGGACGTACCTCATCCAGCCATTTACGGATAGACAGCAGAGCCAGTTTGTTTTCAGCTGGCTCAGGGGAGCTCAGCCCAGTAAAGAACTGTTCAGCAGTGCGTAAGTTGAAGCAGCACTGCGGATCTGGAACGGACATTGAAGGTACCTCAGATTCGTCACTGCTGGATGACGACGACGACGATGGTGACGATGGTAACGATGAACCAGCTTCCTCGCCAACTTCATTCGCTTTATACGACGATGGCTCCGGTATTGGCGACGTATGCATGTCGAGCTCATCGTCAGTAAGTGGATCTGGCTTGGATACAGTTGGCGGCATCGAGTTAAAGAAGCAGTAAGGCAGTTTGTACGGAATATCGCCCGTAGGGTCTGGTTGTTGTGCGTTTATATAAAAAAAAACGACAAGGGTGGAGAGTGTGTGGGAAGGAGAGCGAAGTATGATGTGCTGATTCAGCAAGTGCGATGGATGAAGTGGAAGGTGTGGAGGAAATACGCAAGGATGGACATTGAACCTGCGGCTCTATTTAACGCATGCATCGTACAATCTGTACACAAATGGAGGCACAGTCAAATTACACAAGTTTTTTTCTTCCTCTTCTTCCTCTTCTTCTTCTTTTGTTCACAACCTGGCACGAGATGCAACAACCTCCCTCCCCATCCGCTCACGAGCACATATGACATTCTTCTCACTAGAGTTTTGCCTCCCGCATGTGCACAACTGTCTCACAATCGGCTGCATTTTTCCCTCTCAATTTTACATGACTCGATGCCTCCTAATTGATTCTCTATTGAATGCACTAATCCTCCCAGTACAGCTGCATACTTTTTCCACAGTGCTTCTTGGTAGATGGTTCGAGTACTTTTTGTATGCAGTCACCGGCAAGTTACTCGATTTCTAGAGTGCTCGTGATCACTTTGGATGTCCACTGACTTCAGAACTACTCTGTCTGTGAATACGAACGCAGCGGCGAGCGCATCCAACGCCAACCATATTCTCTTCCACTTCCTAATTCTTACTGTTTAAATGCAAAAATAACGATCGAGAACATTCAAGAATGAAATCGGAAACGAACACGAGGATAAAAGTGGTAAAAGATGAAGTGCAATATACGGGGGGAGGGAACTTGGAGGATGTCAATGAATGAAAGAAAGCGACAAGATGCTAAATAACTCTGTTTTTGTTTGATTTGGTTTGAGTTGATTTTAGTTGGATGGAGATAGAATGGAAAGCGGTGTAGATGGCGCTGGCGAATCACGCTGAAGACGGAGTGATGTCGTTCTTGAGGGAACTTGGCCATTTGGATTTGGACCTTGGTATCGAGCAAGTGCACTGGCTCTTCGCTGGCGCTTCTGAGTCTTGATGAACAACTTGTGATGATGTGGGTGGAATCTTACAGTAGTCTGACTGCCATCCAGTACATCAGTCACAGAGCGGCCAACGATTGGCTCTGTGCACTGGTGGCACTGTGTACCAGCCTCAGCATACTGGCTGTGCTTGTCGCAGTATGGTCGGCCAAATGGATCAAAGTACGCACCATCTCCGTTACCGCTACCCACGCCATTTGCATTTGCACCACAAATTGCACACACAAAGCAACCTGGATGCCAGGCATTCTCTCCGTGAATGATCTGCTCGCCATCGATAATGTACTGTGCACATTTGGCACATTTCTTTGCAAACGTCGCCAGGAAGTCGGCTGGGCAGTAAAACTTGCCGCGGCATTGGCGATATCCACCTTTGGAGGCCAGCGAGTTCTCGCAAACTTCGCAGGTGAAATGAGTGAGATGCCAGCGAAGCTCATCAATAGCCACGTATTCATTTCCAATGGAATCGTGGCACTTGGCGCAGAATAATGGACCGGAGGCAGATGACTCAACATCAGAGAAGGTTTGAAGAGCACCAGATGGCGTCCAAGTCTCGACAAAGGCGGGAACATCGGGCATGGCTTCTTGGCGTGATACTTGAATGAAGAGCTGTGGAAGCCGAGCGCGAGATGGAATTGGCGACGCATCTGCTGTTGTTGTATTCGTTGTTGTAGCTGTAGTAGTAGCTGTGGTAGCTGTTGTAGCTGTAGTTGTTGTTGTTGTAGTAGTTGTGCTTGATGCCAAGGATGCTGCGCTAGCGTTGATGATGGGTGAGCCAGGCGTTGATTGACTTGTGTTGGTTGGTAGGCGCTGTGCTTTAGTAGTGCGAGCAGGGGAAGACACTGGCGGTTGAGGCAGCGGCATAGTCAAATACTGAGGCGGCACATGGAGAAGCTGGTCGCGCAGCATCCGAATTTGGTGCGTCAATCCTTCGAGTGCAGTTTCGAGCTGTGAGCCTTTTCGCACTACTGTGATTGCCCTGACAGTATCTGTAGTACCTGGCTGTGGGGTCGAAATCTCATCCGTTGTAGGCGATGATGGCAGAGACGCAGAGCTTATTGACTCGTTAGATCCCGTGTGCTGTGATGTAATTGACAATACTGCGGTTGAAGTGGATGGAAACTCGGCAATGGCTGTCTCCGTTGCAATGGCTGTATTGCTGTTGATGTTGTTGATATCGGTCTCTTCAAACTCATATTCAGCCAATGTGATTGGACCAGTTGAAGTTGCAGCGTCAATCTCTCGATACATCATTGCTTGTAGGTTTGCACTACTGCTGTTATTGCTGCCTCCGCTGCCACTGCCTGAATCGCTTCCACTTCCACTTCCACCTCCATTTCCATTTCCGGATGACCATTGATAATCCTCATCGACATCAGAGAATGAGTAGAATGTTGCATTTGAGCTGACACTAGTGAGAGATGCACTTGATAGCAATGCCTGGCTGTAGATTGAGTTTGCAGTGAAGAATGAGCCGGTTCCTGACGAGAGTGACGTCATTGACATGTTGGATGCGGCATCAAAATACAGAGATGTGGCACGAGACTGTGATGTTGAAGCGCTTGTAGCATTGTCATCACTCAGGTAAGCTTCGTCATCCATACCTGCAGTAGTCTGCTGCACATTAGCTGAGTGACGATCAACATCTGAGACTACGGAAGATGTCAGTTGCACTGTTGCTGCTGTTGTCGTTGCTGTTGTCGTTTCCGTCGTTGTTTCTGTCGTTGATATCGCTACATGCTGATCCATGTCGCTATTTTCTGCAGTGCTGAGAGTTGGCTCTGGAGTTGGTTGCTCGGTCTCAGCCGAAGATGTTGACGAAGCTGCTGCGCTGTTTTTAGTTGTAGGATCTGCAGTGAGCATCACATCGCTTGCATTTCCACTGCCATCGTGGCCAATTGTATACAAAATGCGCTTTGCATCATCGAAACCAAAAGTATTGTCTATTTTCGCATCATTTTGCCGAATGCTGTTTCGATTGGCTAGCAATGTGCTAATACGCATAGAAATTGGAGAGGTGGGATTAGGGTTGATGTTTAACGAAACTGATCTCACTGTAGGTTCTTTTTGTCGCTGCTGTTGCTGCTGCTGTTGCTGTTGCTGTTGTTGTTGTTGTTGTTGTTGTTGTGATTGCGATTGTTGAATACCAAGAGGAGGTATGGCAGATAACAAACGAGAGTGACTTCTACGATGATTATTTTGAGAGATTCGCGAGATGTCATCTATAATTTCAAGCAATTCTTCGTCGCTCTTTTCATCCAGTGTACCTGAATCCACCAGCATATCCAGCATTGATACCGCGCGGTTGTTGAATTGAGTTGCGTATCTACTGAGAATGTCTCCGTCTGTTTCTTCTAGCTTTGTTAACAAGAATTGCTTCCAAATGTTGCTTGGTGGGACTTCAGGTGCTGGTGTATCTTCAGTGGACACTACAGGCGTGGAAATGCGCTTGGCTATTGCTGAGTTATTCGACTGCTCACCAAATGTGGGAGTGCCTGGTGCAAGAGTTGGATGGATTGCTGTAGTTAATTGTGAGTTGGATTGAGAGTCGCTTGGAAGAGAAGTATCAGCTGGTGTGTTTGCAGACGTGGTTGTTGCCGGAGACTTGTTCGCTGAAATGTCACGTTTTGAAGTGCGAGGTGATAAACTGCCATGCAAACTGGGTATATGCGGCCGATCTGCAGCAGGATCGGATTCGTTAGTCTCATTCGGCACTTGGTTAGTGCTTGTACTTGACTGATGAAGATCACCAGTGTTATCAGGTGGTGAGCTAATGAGTCGATCCTCAAAAGTGACTCTTGACTGACGAGCGGAAAGGTGTTCATTGCGATTACGTGACATCAATGCTGATTTCGTAGGCGACCCATATCCACCACCACCACCACCACCACCGCTGCCACTGCCACCGCTGCCAGATGACGATGGCGACATTGTTAAATGACTGCCTGAAAACGATCCAAGTGCTGCTGAAGTTGGTCTGCTGCCAGATCGGCGCAGGGATGGCTTAATCGCAAACAATGGAACATATCCATTAACTGGACTTCCACTGTGATTACTGCCGCCGTGTAAACTGACATCACTTCCACCTCCACTGCCTCCACTGTGCTGGCTACCGCTCAGGAAGCCGCTTCCACTGCTGCTGCCACCAAATCCACCAAATCCACCAGTGAGTGAAAACAGCCCACTGCGTCTATAGAGCGACACCTGGCGTCTATGAGGCTCAGCAATGGGTGGAACCTGGCGCATCATGCTAAGATGAGGCAGCTGTGGTATCTGTTGCTGGTGCTGATGCTGGTGTTGATGCTGATACTGCTGTGGATGTGGATGTGGATGTGGATGCTGAATTGAATTGATTTCTGAGCCAATGTTTGAAGTTGAATCTCTGCTGCCCAGGAAGATTGAGCTGGCAAAACTACGCATTCCTTTAAACCTTCTATTCCTTCTGCTTGAATCGATAACTCCATCATCACTCAAATATCCGCGATCAATATCGAGATCATTGCTATTATCATCTTCCACGGCTGCAATTTCATCCAGCTGTCTCTGCTGCGAGCGCCGTCGATGCAAAGTACGTTGGCCACTTCCAATGTAATCGACGCTGGAATCATCCTCTGCAGTGCCTCGAGTGTTACTATTCCCACCGGTGGCTTGATTAGTTGGCGATCTGCCTGAAAATGTCATTCGTCGAAACAGCCGCCTCAATCTGGCTCGAATTGACTTTCCATTGCCACTACTGGATGTCGGTTGCTGATTCTGTTGTTGTTGCCGTTGTTGTTGTTGTTGTTGTTGTTGTTGTTGTTGTTGATGCGCAGCAGACACTGCAGAGAGTGGAGCGTCTTCTTCAAGTGCGAGCAAATTTGAGGAACTCAGGTTAAGGAACGATATAGGCTGACCGCGCCAAGTTGTTGGCTGCACAGACTGCTGCTGAAGCCGCTGCTGCTGGTGTTGCTCTGTCTGCAGGTGAGCGTCGTTTAAAGGAACAGTCGTCGCCATGGCTGCGCGCAAGTTCGAAGAAGAGTGATGATCAAGCGAAGGAAGAACTTCTTCAAGCCGGTGGAGAAGAATAAAAAAAAAAGAGAGAGGAAAGAGGAAAGAAGAGGAAAGGAACCAGTTATTTTTTCGCGTTAGATAATCAATCAACGAGCAAGCCAAGGCAAGACAAAGCGACGAAAGCAACAAAGTTGAGGTGAAAAGATACAGTAAAAAAAAAGCAATAACAAACAGTGATAAAGTCTGAAGGAGGATACAAGCAAGCCAGTGAAAGAGAGAGAGCGGCTGATAGTGAGCTGCAGAATGAGCAGCCTTACTCGCCGTCGTCTTCTCTTGCTCTTCCAGTGTATCATGATATGCAACTCAAGCAAGCAAGTAAGCAAGCAAAAGTCACACGGCATGCAAGTGTGTGTAGTTTTTTTTTTACTCCTCTCTCCTCTTCCTCTCTCTCCCTCAGCAAAAAGAGAGAGTATTAACAACAAAAAAATAACAAAGCAAACCTGAGCAACTCAATCAGACGGCGATTGCGCACACACACACACACACACACACGGACGTAAGCTTATCGAGGTAGCAGAGCGAGATGACACCGAGTAGCGGCGCTGGATCACCAAACGAGTTCCTTAGTTCTTCGATCGGCAACTCGATCAGAGTACGGCTCAGTTCTGGAGTGGACTATGTCGGCACACTCGTCAGCGTCGATGGATACATGAACCTTGTCATGGCAAACGCGCAAGAGCAGGTTGACGGCAAAGCAACAAACAAGTACAACGACATCTTCCTCCGTGGCAACAATGTGCTCTACTTTTCTAACCAACCTTAGCTCCTCGAATGCTCAAAAAGAAGACTAAAAATAAGTATTCAATTTTGTACAATACAGTTAATGCAGAATGTGACATATCACAGATTGGAATTGAGAGCTCCTCACAGACTGATCTGCAAATGAGAATGTCCATGCGGTCCAATCTGCCTCGTGGCACCTATCATTAGCCCCCGCGTAGCGCTAGGCTTCCTGGGAGTTTATTGGAGAGATCAATCTCGCGCTGGATATTGGGAAGAGAAGGAGAGGGCTGAATGGAGAGGCAAGGGGAGTCTCAAATATGTCATAACTCGCTGGCTCGCGGTGGCCTATTCGACGCTCTCGGTGGTGGGGTGTTTGAGCATTGTCTTTCTCTCTACTCGCTGCCACTGTTGTGTGTGAGAGTTTGTGTGAGAGAACGAATGCGTGAGTGTGGTATGTGCGCACTGTTATAAAATCGGAACGAATAAGGCATTTGTCTTGTTTGGCGGCCATGTATTCTTGTGTGTCTTTTGCCAGTCACTCTTGCCATTCAAAACACTCATTCGCCACTACCGGCTCTTTTTCGTTGTTGTTGCTGTTGCAGCTTTGAACACAAGCTGTAATCCAATCTTGCACACACACATACACACATACCTACACAGTTATCAAGCTCATACTCTCTCTTTCTTTCATTCATTCTCTCTTTTTCCTTCTCTTTCTCTCTCAGCGTCATATAAACTTCCTCATCTGCAGACTTGTAGTTGGCTGACGTTAGCCAAAAAAGAAAAAACAAAACAAAATAGTCGGCAATATACTCATCTTGTGCACACTTTTGTTTTTGTTGTTGTTTATTGCCTTTTGTTTATTGCTGCAGTCTGCACGCTTCCCTGTTTCCACTCCACTCCGTCCGTGCGGGAAGTTGGTTGACTGCCCTTCAATTGTCTCGAGTGCCTCCATCGATATCGCGTGCGTGTGCGTGTGTGTACGCATCTCTGCTTTCAAAAGTCACTAAAAATAGCCAGCTTTAGTTACACTCTGTTCGCTCGCTCGCTCACTTGCTTGCTCTTCTCCCTCTCCTCCTCTCTCTTTCTCCTCTCCACCACTGCTCCACCACTGCCACCACTGCTTCATTCTTCTCCTTCATTCCGCCTTGTTCTTGTCTTTTTTGTCAGCGTTCTTTTTTTCCTGTAGACACATACGCGATGACTGCAGCAACCACGGTGTTCCCGCTCGGCACACTACACTTTTTGCCACCTGAATTGATTGGCGAAGTGCTACGGTACTGCAATCCGCGCACATACTCCAGATTCACATTGGACTTGCTCGAACAGCTGTCGGATCACCATTTGCCGTATCTATCGTTGAATCGGCAAACAGATGTTGGTCAAAGGCTACGGGCATTATCCACAGTTCAGCGGAGAGCCATTCGATATCTTCACATTGATTTGACGCTGAAACCAGCATCGGGATACGAGTCGCTGTTTACAAACATTCAAGAGCATGTGGTGAATCTTGCGGTACTGTCATTTGAATTGAGCGGTGATGATAACCCTGGCTGTTTGGCAGCAGTATTAAAGAGAATTAGACAGTTATTGAGCAGTAGAATATTACTAGATGTAAAGTTACTAGGATATAGAGCATCAAAGTCAGATTTGGATCAATTGAACAAGGTTGCAGTTGGAAGAATCAGATGTTTCTGTTGGATTCATCCCAATCTGGATCTAATGCAGCCTTTACTAGAGTCCATCTTAGTTCCATATCAATCACCCTCGCCCTCTGGAAGACAGCGAGACTTGATAGATAGTCAACTAGCGACATTCCCTGTTAGCCCTCAACTGGAGTTCTCGTCAGCTGACTTGTTTAGTGCAATGGAGGCTGCAGCAGCGAATAGTGGGCAAACTGTAGCTGAGATGCTGGTGAATGCGCCGCAAGGATGGCTTGCTCCCGCTGCTGTTGAAGCTGCTGCATCAGCAGCTGCGTTGTCGATAACTACATCTCAGCTGCCTTCGACAATATTTACACCTGCTGGCTCAATTGTATTTGGCAACTTGGCTGTGCATTCTGGTCTTGCGTTCTCAAAATTACTATCAGGCTCAAACAGTGTTGGCTCATCTCCATCTCCACGACTGCATCGCGAGTCTAACACATCATCTCATCATCATCAACAGCAACAGCAGCTACAGCAGCTACAGCAACAATCTGAGCCAAATACATCCATATCAAATTCAACTTTGCGAACACCTCTTGGTCCATCTCTTGCGTCATCTATAAAATCTGCATTAACTTGGCTGCAGCATCCCAATTCACGTCGAAACAACTCGTCTATAAACTATCCACTAATCCATAGCTGCTGCAACAGTGATCCATGCTCAACCTCTACATCTGACTTTGAGCCACTCAATCGACAGCTACATCATCAGTCACAGTCACAACAACAGCAACAGCAACAAAGATCCGCGACTTCTCCTCTACAGTCGCCCCGTCGTGGCAAATGGCTTCAGCTGCGCTCATTCAGATTGGCCTACGAAGAGATGCTCAGCCACGATCGTCTCCATATGCTCACCCACAGCTCTTCCAATTTGTCAAACCTCAACATCCACTTTGATGCAGATGAGGAGGATCCTGCCATGTGTCATCGTATCTGCGAAGCAGCTCGGCTCGAGTTCACTCGCACATACTGGCCATCCCTTCGGTTCCTCGCACTTCACCGCCTGCCTCTAGATGACGAGACTATTTGTGCACTAGCGGCTGTCTGTCCCAACCTGTTTGACGTTACTCTGTTCTTGGCATTTGACTCCAAGACTGAGCTGCGTACATTCTTTTTGACAATGAGACGAGTTCAGATGGTGTATCTCAATGTGGGCATTATGAAGTTAGAGCACATGAAGAGCGTGTTTGGTGAGCTTCACAAGTCAATAACAGGAGGCGACTATGACAGCAGCAAACGGAAACCCATTGAAAGTATCAAAGAGCTGACAATCAAATTTAACTCATCTGAGGAAGAGGGATATCCAGCAAGGCGAGCCTATGGCAACACTCTTCGAAGCATGTTTGCACCTGCTCTTACCGTTGTGTCCCTCTAATTAAAATATAACATCTTCTTTCTTCAACGAATGATATAGAAATAACAAGCGTATTGAAGCGAAAATAACAAGTGAATGACTAGGATGAAGTGAGAATAATTTGGCTAGTCTAATTAGTGTGGATCCTTGTGTCCTGTGTCAACGTCAATACCGAAATCGATCGTGTTGTCGTTGTATCGGTGTATCGTTGTGCCGCTGTTCCTGTGGACCAATGTAATCTTTTTTAAAAACAAAAAAAAAACAAAAAGAAAAGGACAAGTAAAGACAAGTAGTTACACTTTATTCTTTACATTTGGTGTAAGTGCAAGGATCAACATCTGTAGCGTGATAAGAAAGAGCACCTTGTTTCTGGCAATACTGATCAATGTATGCCACGCCTTTCTTCATTTCATCGCTACCGTAAGTGCCTTTGTACTCGCATGTGTATGCGCTGCACTTAGTCCAATCCCACTCCTCCGACATAATTACTGCCACTGGCGCCATTCCTACAATACATGCTTTCGTAGGTTGACCAGGTGCATTGATGAACCTCTTGCAGAAGTATGTGGTAAAAAAGGTCGGCCTGTACGCTGGGAACAGCACCCAGAAGGAAGGCAAAGGAATTACAGCGACTTTGTGCATTGATGTTTAAAACTGTCATCATTGTGGACCAGTGTAATCAATGCAATAAACAAAGAACGAGGTGTCAGTGTCAGTGTCAGTGTCAACGTGGAGGTGTGCTTGGAACATCTTGGATTGGTGTAGCAGAGTGAGTCAGCGGGTGTCACTTACTCTTGTGGAACTTGCACGCGAAACCGGATGGAGCCTTGAAGCGAGGACGTCGTTGTGCGAGTAAAGGAAAGTGTGTTTGAGAGAGAGAATATGTGTGTTGCTGCTGTTGCTGCTGGTGTTGCTGCTGAAAATGAGTGAGTGAAGTGAAGATACTTCAAAGGTGCACGGGCAAAGAGGCCAGTAACCGATGGCGGCTCGCTCTTTATCCTTGACCCTCTCCTTGATTTGCGTGTGAATTTCACTTGAGTTGGGACGGCGAGAACAAAGTTGCATTGTTGATGATATTCACTCTCCAGCGGCGGCGGCGCCGATTCAATCGGCAACTAATTAATCATTGAACACGAGATGAATCGAAACATGAACAAAGAAACAAATGAGATGGTAGTGAGAGAAGTGGGCATGATTTTGGAGTAAATATGATTACGAATTAGTTATTAGTGGACTTTTGTTTCTTCAAGAGAGATGGTACAATGTGGATTGCATGCCTATCAAAAACGACTGGCCGATTTGTCGATTGTGTTCGCGTTTTTTTTATTGATTCCCACACAAAGGAGGTGACTGGTCTCCTTTCCAATCTCAGCTACTCGACTGATAACTGACCACATATAACAACAACAATAATAGCAACAACAACAACAACAGAACAGAACAAAGTAGCTAATCTACCCAGCAATCAGCCAGCCAGCTATGTCGACCGTGAAGATCAAGACAGAGCCAGCAACAACAACAGCTGCAGCAACAACAGTCGAAGTGAAAGTCCAAGTATCAGTTACTCCCAAGAAGCAGCAACAGTTTATCTGCGAACATCCTCGATGTGGTTGCAGTTTCGATTATGCTTGCCGCCTGGAAAGACATCAAAACGAGCACAAACTCCAAACTGAGATTAATACAGTTGGAAAGAC
>MU602868.1:0-39877 GCA_025201865.1 Ramicandelaber brevisporus | reverse complement strand
CGCTGGTCAAGATGTTTGGGAAGTAAACCAGCTCGTCGGCTACGTGCACTCATTCCCATGAATAATCCTTTTTCATACAGAAAAACGTTTTGGCGGATCATGATTGATTCAATAAACCATATTATTCTCATCTTCGTTTCTCCTTCATTTGAACTCACTGTTGAGTGCAATGGGTTTCACACGTACCAATGCTTGTTGGTGCGAAGGCGTGTATCAGTCTACATCATCCCCACGGAATGGATCTACCACTTTTATATATTTGTTTATGTTGTAATCATCGACACTGGAAGCGTTAAACTCATCTTCATAAAAAAAACACAAGTGATGTCCTTGTGACATGATCCGCGTTCATCAACCGTCAATCATCCAATGTTTTGACTGCACCTCAATCAGCCTGCTGATATAAAAAGAAGCACTGGCTGGCCCACTACTCACAACTCTCTCAATTGTTGATGATCTCACCCATTCATAAAATAAAAAGTCACTCTATCGTTTGTTCACCCTCACAGTCTGCCCTTTGGTATTAAAAAGGCACTCACCTTCAAACCTCTATTAAAAAGCGCTGCTCTTTTCCCCTGCCATTTTATTGCAAATACAGAATAGCATTCCGAGAGTGCATTCGATCCCGCGCTCGTCTATCACAAAACTACGGTATGTTTAGTTCCCGGTTACATTGGTGCTCCGAACTCTGGTTCTTTGTGACTCTTGTAACTCGCGCATTATAAAATACAACGGCGCCACTCTCTTCGTCTATTCATTCATTCTCTCCACCTTGCCTCCAGTCACTTTTTCCGAAACGGATGCGACCCTCGCTACACCCGAGACCTGCATTCCACCTCTCTCTTCGTTCTTGCACCAGTCTCAATAAATCGCTTTTCTTTCTGTTTATTTTTGCCGTCGCAAAAAAAGCAACAGTCAAATATTACAAATGGCGATCGTTTTCTTCTTCTCCTATCTCTTCCCCCCAATTCAGTGATACAGTCAGGTGCCATACATCCCATACATCCCATACTCCCCCTCCTTTTTTCGTTACTGTTTCCATTTTCCACAATACTTTTTGTGTTGTTTTTGTTTTGTTTTGCTTTTTTTGCTTCTCTTGTGACTAGGAGTGAGCTTTGTCGATTCACTCATCCATTGAGAGTGCTTGCGCTTCAATATCCCACCCACTCTCATCCACATATATCCACATCAATAACAACAAACCTTTTTTCAGTATACTCACGATTCGTCTCAAATCATTCTATAACCTCTTCATTTGTCGCTGTCCTCCTCACACTCATCTGTGCCATCTGTGAACCCACATCTCCTCAACCGCAACACTGTAAACTGACATCACGCTCACCTTCATCACCCCGCTCCACTTCTGCGCTGCATCAAACACTCACACACACAAACATCTCTCTCTCAGTGACCAATAGCATTATTCAGAAAACGTCACCACACGCCCGCGCTGTGCGCCTCGATATTCGTATTTCAAACATTACACCTGTGAACAAACGCATTAGTACTGGTAAGTCAACGTGTCCTCTTCGGCTGATTCATGATTGGCACGCAATTCACCATCAACCTTTTCCTTTTCGTTTCACAAATCCGAAGACCTGCTGTTCTTTCTCATGCACATTCTCTCTCTCTCTCTCTGCCTCTCTGTCTCTCTCTGTCACTTTGATGCTTCCGTTATTTTTGTGTCCGTCAAAACCAGCCCACAGCCATGCGAGTCATCCAAAAACCTAATCCAGTTGTTTCTGATCAATAGTTTGCGCAGCCACGTGTATGTGGTTCCTGTTGGCTGGCGAATCGTCTAATACACAATTGAACTCTCGGTGGTCTTGTGTTCAAAACAGCCACAGTGGTTTTTGTGTGTGTGTGTCTGTGTGTGTGTTCGGCGTCGGAATATAATCCGTGCCGATGGACATGGCCATCCACTTGGCTGCCTCTTTTTTCTTTCCCGCTTGTCTCACATTACCTCAATCTGACGATTACGACAGCAACACTACTGATATCCCTCCACACATAAATACTTACACACACACATTGTACTCTCTTTTATCTGCCTCACTGCCATCCATCTCCTCCCCCAAACACCTTTCATTTGCCGCCACCACCAACTCCATCCTCGCTGTGCTGTATGTGCTTTCGAATTTACTGATCTATTGCATGGTGGTGCCATCCAATCAAATCAGCCGCATGTTTTCTCAATTCTTTCCTTTCCTTTTTTTTTTCCTTTCCTTTGCTCTGCTGAGAGGCAAATCGCAATATAAAACAGGTCAGGGCCACCCAATACATTTATTAATGAGACAAGAAATTGTTACTGACACTTGTTTACATCATACTGCCTTGTCTCGCGCTGTCTCACTTTGCTATATCAATACTCTTCATTTACAGCCCTTTTTCTTCTTTGGTTCCTACTCCTATCCACGCTCCCAGTTAGCTCCATCAATCATCATCAGTCATCCACCATCAACCCCAATCTGCCCTTAATTATCGAACGATTTACCTCGATTGTTGTTATTGTTGTTGTTGTTTTTTTTCTGTTTGACTGCGCGTTGCTGCTGATTTATTGTTTCGAACACACACGCCTCCTTGAAAGCGCACCTTGCGTTACGCCACTGTCGTCCCTCGCAACTTCCCCCTCCACCTATAACCCACATACTTCCACACACATACATACACACACACCCGCTTTGGCTGTTTCTCTCAAAAACACGCGCTTTTCTTGCAAGTTTTTTTTTTTTCCTTCCCTCATTTCCCACAATCCGATTTCGCTTCTGCTGTGTCGACCCACGAGCTGAATCGCATATTTCTCACAACACTCATCCACCCCACCCCACATCCTGTTTTTTTTTTCCTTGTTCCTTTGTTCCCACTCACATTCCGCCTCCACGCCTCATTAATTCCTTGTTGCTCGAGCTCTTTTCCTCACTTCCCCTTCAGCTGCTGTTGACTGCTTTGTAGTGTGTACTGTCGCCACATTTCGCACCATCATATTCATTCCACATCGGTCCGGCTTGAAAATAACTGCCGAACTCTTCCTCCACTCCATTCAGAAGGTTTCAGTTACCCACATCTACCAACTGCAACAACAACAACAACAACAACAACAACAACAAGCAGAAAAACAGGACTGCACATCGAATTGACTTCCGCAGTGTATTGTTTTTTTGTTGTTGTTGTTGTTACTGTTGTTGTGCGCACGTTTTCAGTCACTGATTGTTTTTGGAACATCGCACTTCACCTCTACAGACAGACAGACAGAGATAACATCACCACCAACATTAACAGCAGCAGCAACAGCAGCAACATAACATAACAGAGCATCTGCATTTGGTATTGATCTGCTCTCGCGCACTTCAATTTTTTTTTCTTGCAGCTGCCGCTCGCTCTTGCTCTTTTGTGATTACACATTGCATCCTCGTCTGTTTTTATTGTTGTTGTTACTGCCTCTGATTCTGCTGTAATTGACATACACGCGGTCTCAGACAACAACAACAACGGCAGCAGAAACAACCGCACAATCCACATCGCTTCCTTTCTAACGGCTCTTTTACTTTCCATTCCGAATCTTTGTACGCCCTGACTCCCCAGCCACCGCGAGTTCCTTTTTCCTCATATTAACCCGGCCCAACCACGCTGGTCCTCTGCCTCTTTTCAATAGCAGTCCCATTGCACTGTTATTGCAAAGCCAAGCACGCTATTTTTCGCACACGTTCCACACACAAACGGACAGTGTTCGAACCAATTTTACTTTTGTTTGCTCATCTTGACGCTGACTCGTTCTAATCTCGCGTGCCGCACTCACAAACACTCACACCACACGCTCACACTCACGCTCACACCGCATTCACATCCACACTCCACCTACAACACACCCACTCCACTCGCTCATTCATTCGTTTATCCTCCTTTCACCCGCCTGCTTGTCCTCATCTCGCCTCGCTTCGCCTCGCAAACTTTCCCCACATACACAAACACTTTTGCAGTTTGCAACACTCTATTCGCTCTACTAACAAGCACACACACACACAGAACTACACACAGGTACTCACAGATGTCGCTCCCGGACAGGTCACTTGCTGGTCAACTTGTTGGGTACACGCTGGACAATGGCAGATACAAGCTTGCCAAATCACTTGGTCTGGGCACATATGGAGAAGTGTACTTGGCACACGACAGGTTAGCGCTGCCCGCATCTCCATCAGAGTTTAAGGCAATAAAGTGCATTCCAACACGTGGATTTGCCTTTACAGACATTGTTCAGCAATTGATTGAGCGTGCAGACTCAATGGATGATCGCATCAAGCACTCTGTATCACTCGACAGCACAAACTCCATCACAAATATCACCGCTACAAGTTCAACTGGTGAACAGCAACAACAACAACAGCCACAACAACAATGTCATCACCATCATTACCAACAACAGCCTGCATTAGTAATCGAGAATATCATTGACTTGCCTTCAAAGTTTCCACGTGGTTCAGTTCGTCAAAAGGTGTCTCGCTTGAATGAAGAGATCCGCTTGCATCTCAAAGTGCCTCCTCACCCAAATGTTGTTAGATTGCATCGAGTGTTACATATTAATGATGTGGTATTTATGATTATGGACTATATACCAGGTGGTGATTTGTATGAGAATATAGTTAATCATCCGTCGTTCAAGAGCCCAGTTTGGCCAGATCAGAACGAAATTGTCAGAGATGTGTTCTTACAGATTGCACAGGCTATTGCACATTGTCACAAACATGGAGTTTACCATCGAGATATTAAGCCCGAAAATGTATGCTTGATACCGATTAATAAAGATGATGTTAATAATGCAAGTGGTAGTAATAATAGTTACAATGGAGTAGGCTCAGCTAGCGACAGTAAGTTGTTTTCAGCCGGCGGTGGATCGGCCTCATCATCGAAATCCTCATCGTCAGCTGGCAGCTTGGACTTGGATGATATCTTTGCCAGTGCTACTGTTCATCGCCAATTGCAACAACAACAGCAGCAACAACAGCAGCTACAGAAAGAGCAACACACTGCACAATTGCTTCATCGTCAACACCAGTTGCAGCAACTCCAGCAGATTCAACAAAGACACTATGGACAACAGCAGTACGCTCAGCCTGGCAGACAGCGTGCCATCTCGTCGGTGAATGAATATGGCCGCACAGTCCCGCGCTTCCACGTTAAAATCATTGACTTTGGACTGGCCACAGATCGCCCTTACTCCAACGAGATTGGATGTGGATCAGCCTATTACATGGACCCGCACTGCCAGGGTGGAATCCATCAAGATTTGACTGGTTACTACACTGCGCCAAATGATGTATGGGCTCTTGGTGTCATTCTGGTCAACTTGGCCAGCGGCCGCAACCCTTGGAATCAAGCCACTTTGACTGATCCAATCTTTACTAGATTTTACATGGATCGGTCGTTTTTGAGACAAGCACTGCCGTTGACCGACCAGTTTGCACACATTCTGAGCCGCGTGTTTACAATTGAGCCAGAGAACCGGATCACATTGCCAGAGCTGTATGCATTGGTTGCCAGCTGCCCACGGTTTATGAACATGCCTGATACCACTCCTCCTGTTGTTACATTGCGTCAACCTCAGCAACTTCAACTTCAGCAGCAATACTACTTGCCACCTCCATCTGTTGTGCCAGCCGCCCATGCCAACAAGCTGCCAAACCCACAGCATTACACTCCAACTCTGGCTGCCACAACTCATCTGCAGCACCGTCAACAGCAGGTTCGCCGTGTTCCAGTCCCACTGTTCACTCCACCATCGCCTATCACAAATGTTACTCAGAGTCCGCAGTCCATTCCTTCCACAGTCGCAGCTGCTGCCGGTGGCATGGTTGCATCCACATTGCCAGCTCATCACCATCACTACCAATATCGCACGCCTGTTATGCAAGTCAGTTTGATGCACGCTCCTCCGTCGCCAATTTCACCTCGGCAGCTGATGTCACCTGGTACGTCCACCCTGACTACCGCTACGGTCACGCCGGCTACAGTCACATTCTTGCCTGAACGTCAGCACACTCAGTCACCACGTGTCTCAACACTTGTGCAACATCACCAGCAACAATGTCATCATAACGATGGCGGAATGACGTCAAGTGTGACTAATACCAATATTTTACCATCTGATTTGGCACGTCATCAACAGTTATTCCATTTACTTCAGCAGAAGCAGCACCATCAGGCATACCAAGTATCCACAACTGCTGCCAACATGTTATTCGCTACAACACCGCCACTCAATTCACCAGTGACTCCAGCATCTGCCGCATCTTCAGTTCCAACAGCCGTCGATCACTACACATCACCACAAGCCAGAATGGTTGCTGCAGTTCCAACCAGCACTCAGCCCGTGCTACCAATACAGCAACCTTTGACGCCGCGCTCGTTGATCAGCAGAGTTACGAACAGATTGCGCCGCAATACCATCAACAATGCTATCACTACCGCCCCAACGACCACCGTCATCCACGCTTAATTATCTTCCCATATCTGTCCCTTCATCTACCCCACCCACCCATCCATCCCACCTATCCGTATTATTACTTTATTTTTCATTTACTATTTTTGTACTGTCCTTTCCGTTTTCGCCTCTATACATCGCTCAAAACTGTCCTATCTACCTCTTTTTTATTACGTGTCACTATCGTTTGTATTTCCTATTTCCATTGTTGTCGTCATTCTTACTATAATATCTATTTTATTCGTTTTATTACTATTATTTAAAAAGGTATACGCGCTATTCATTGGAGAGATAAAGGCAGATGACGAAATGTGGCAACCAGCAATAAAACGGCCAGCTCATCTGATTCCGTCGGCCGTTTCTGTAAATATATTGCAAGAGTGGAGATGCACAACTGCAAAAGTAATATGTGTGCGTGTGCGTATGCGTATGTGCAGGTCCACCCACTTCATTTACTGCCTTCCACTTACCACCTGCCATCACTCCACCACTTACCACCTACCATATATCGCCACCACTACCACCACCGACACCGACACTCGTAGATTGGTGCCACTCTCCACGTCATTCGAATATGGCCAGATCATCACCTTCTGTTAATATAAGTGAGGATTCTGCCTTCTATATTAATCTTGACGACATTTCAATATTGGTCTGGATAGTATAAATACCTTAAAGGATTGAAGCAGGCACATCCTCACAATTCTTCTTTTTTATTTTACAATCAGTATCATCATACACAGCAACATCGCATCCAGTGCTCTCCAGAATCGAAGGCTTCTTCAAGACTTTACCATATCCAAATGCGCGCCGCTTACATTGCTACTGCTCTCGCTGCCGCCTTCGCTGCGGTTACTCTCGCTGCCCCCGCCGCCGACCCAGGCCCTCTCATGCTTGGCAACAAGGATGATGGCACAAAGCCTAGCGCCACGCTCAAACAGACCATCCAGGTCAAGCTCGACCCAACGACTATTGGTGATGTCCAGTATAACTATAAAAAGCCAGCCTCATCTGACGCGACGGTAGTCAAACCAGATGGTGACTCGGGCAATTTCAAGGCTGAGAAGGCTGGCTCGGCCGATCTTACTGCGGACCTCGATTGTGGCGGAGACGGCACTCCCAAGTGCCCAGACCCGGCCAGTCCATGGAAGGTGACTGTCACCGTTACTGCTCCAATGTAAAAACAACGAAAAACAACAAACAACAACAATAACAACAGTCACAAAAGAAGAATACAACTTTTTTCTTGTACTTTTTCTTTCTTTCTTCGCATTTCAGCTCCACCAATTTTGAATAGCAAAAAAAACATGTCCCCTGTAATTTTAGCATCCGCAGTAGAATAGGAAGGAAAGCCTCGTGCTCTAACCTCTCGATAATGGGGGGGGCTTCAGCGGTTCATTGTTGCATGAAATCGCTTTCTGCTGTAGAATTGGTGGCTTTGGCTCTGTTACCCGAGCCTGATTCTCTTGTTTGTGCGGGTGCACACATGTGTGTATATGTGTATATGTGTGCGTGTGTGTATGTGCGTCTGTGTATGGCAAAATGGAAGCTTGTCACTTCTCTTGTTTTGGTTGGCTTGCCTTGGCGTATGGAAACTTCCAGTTTCCCCTCCCTCTCCCCCCAACAAAGACCGAGCCGGGTCACGCACGCAAGTCAAGCCAAGCCGGCTCTGCCGCCTCAATAAAAGACTGCAGCCATTGTTCGCAAACAACTCTTTGCGTCTTTTCTCTCTTTTTTTTTTATCACAACCCCCTAACAACTCATACTTACTTCACTTCTCTTGACAGATACTCCGGTAACACAACTTATGCGCTTGAACAACACACTCCGGTTTGCAGCTCTTGCGGTGCTTGCACTCTTCGTTGCCCTCGCAGCAGCAAATGATACACCTCCTCCTCCAGGCTCTAGCTTCAAAATCATCCCTGCCAAGGGCGGTGGTGGTGGCGGCAAAGGAGGAGGCGGCGGCGGCGGCGGCGGCGGCGGTAAAGGTGGTTCTGGTGGTAGTGGAGGCAAGGGTGGTACTGGTGGTGGCGGCGGAGCTCGTCCGGCGGTTCCTGTCGTAATGCCAGTGCCCGTGCCCATCGTTTTCCCTATCTTCTGGCCAGTTCCAATCTACTACTACCATCCAACAGTTATCAACGGTGTTACAACTACAATCACATCGACATCGTTCGTAACATCAACATCGTTCAGTACTAGCATATCCATGTCCAGTTCAACTTCATGGAGCAGTGACAATGGTGGTGTACGATCGCTAACATCCTCACACCAAACGAGATGGATGCATCTTGTACCTGGCGTGTTTGTTCTTCTCATCACAATGCTCATGCTTTACTAAAGAGCACTTCCCCACCTCTGCTCTGCCATTTAACGATCAGCGACAATTCCCTAACATTTCTTTCATTATTAAAACGTTAATGCATGTTAAACTGTAAATACTCTACTAAACCCTTCGACAGGTGCACGGCAGCATGGACATAGATCAAATTTGCGAGCAGCCATAGCTTGTCGGCAGTCGTCACACAGCGAGAGACAGCGACACGGATGAAGCAGAATTGTGCGCTGCTCTGTGTGACAAACGACGCAGACTGGCAGTGCCTCTGCACCCGATGACACTGCTGGCTGCGGATTCCTTTTGCTAAAGTCGGATGGTGATGCTCTAGATCGGGTCTCTTCAACCAAGTCACTCATCTGCTGCCGCCGGTCGTTGCCAGGCCACAATGTCGACTGTCTAACTGGCGTGGATGCCACTGAAGAAGGCGAATTGTCACCAAAGATCTGGCGGAATCTCGATCTAGTCATCATTCGTGGCGTAGCCGCAGCTGATGGGCTCGGCACGTGCTCTTGTGCTTGGGACTGACGCTCTGGGTGAGATTGCTGTCTTGACTCCATGGCTGAATACATGAGATGCGCAATGAGCACGGATGCAAAGGATGGCAGGGCTGTGCCGGATTCGTCGCCATGTCCGCTCGGCGCCATAGACGACTCTGTGACATCTGGTTCCCATGTAATCAAGTCCCGTACAAAGTCACCAACCGTGGATGTTGACTCGAGCCTGGGAATGTCATCCTCAGCGTCGTCCTCTTGCTCGCTTTCCGAGCTGTCACTGTCATCGCTGCTGTCTAAATCGTTCCATTCTGAAGAACTCTCCTCACCAGCATCGTCCATACAAGCTGTATCGTGTAACACTGAAGAAACAAATTGCTCGTAGAGGTTGAGTTTTGGAGGCTGTGGGATTTGCTGTGGAGCTTGCTGTTGTTCAATTGCTGGGATGACTGGTGTTTGATACGTTTCTAAATGCAGCTGACTGTCGTCGTCGCTAAGATCATCGTCATGAATACTCTGGCCCCATCGCTGTGACAATGCAGTGATCAGCGCAGCACCGGCTGCAATGAAGTTGGTCCAAAATGCAACAAGCATTCCAATACGAGCCGAGATGCGTGCAAATGGTGAAAAGGATGGCTGCGCAGCCCGAGCCGCATGATTCTGCACACGTCGACCTCTTTGTTGCTGTTGTTGCTGTTGCTGTTGCTGCTGGGGCTGTTGACGTGATAATGGTCTATGACGCTGCCTTAACTGTGATGTTGGGCTTGATTGGGGTGGTAGAGCGTCGCCTGGGATACCATATCCGTGAATAAGTTGAGATGCCTCTGGAGTTGATTGTCTACTCATAACCGGGCTGTCATCCACACGCCTCAATCTATAATTCGGCCGAGTATCTCGAGCGTCATTAATCCACGAGTCTAAGGATGTCGAGTGAGGTAACTGAATGGGCAGACCTTCGTTGCGGAATCCGTTGAACCGGGTTGCTTCTAGACACGCGTTGCCAAGTTTGAAGATGGCGATCGAGTAGTCATCAGAGAGCGAGGGCAGCGAACTCTCATCGTACAACGGTCGGATTCCAGCACGAGCGCTCGCATACGTCATCTGCAGCCACCGCCACAAGCCCAGCCGATGACTACGCTGCAAAGAGTGAGACTCGGACGGAGGCTTTGTCATCATGGCTAGCAGCAGTGCAAGAAAATGACACAGGGTACACACTGTCACCACGATGGCCACAACCATCTCCGGAATCCGGACCAGAGCATGCAGCGGTGGATATCCGACTTCAGAGCGCTTGCTTACGGCCTTCGCCACAGCCAACCCAAAATGCAACAAACCGGCCAAGCCAAACACACCGGTTGGCAGCAATCGATTTCGTGCCAACCAAGCTGGCGAAACAAGTAATGTCGACTCGAGCAACAGCATCTGCATGGCCTGGATGATTCCCACGGCGAGGACTTCGCGTGTCGTTTGGAAGTGGAGAATGAGTGCCCATTCAATAAGCGACGCTGTTGGCTCGTACATGGCAGGCGACGACAAGAGAACAGGCATGGCGGATGACACGGTTGTGGCAGTGGCTGGAGCCATCAGAGGAGACAGGGTGGCCGCTGCAGCACCTAGGCGTGGTGAATGACGAGCAAGCGGTCGTGCACCAGAAGTGCGACTTGGACCAAGATACATGGACGCTACAGACATTTCGGGAGGAGGAGTGCTTGGCTGTCGAGCCGGACCGACCATGATGGCAGTGTTGTTTTGAGACACGGCTGCAGTGAACATGTCAGATTGGACAGCCACAGACGCCGTTGACGAAGCAGAATGATGTCGCCCAGACTCGAGTCGAGACACTAGAATGCCAACACTCGTCACCAAACACATCGCTTTAAACAACAACCATTGTGCTTGCTCAAGTGAGTACATCACTTTGCCGTCCATTTCCCAGAACTCGCGCGATACTGAGCCAAGCATCCATTTATTGATGAGAATACTGCGCAATATGCTGCATGAATTCCATTGGCTTGCATCATCAGCTGTCAAATGGCACTCGTTGTAGGAAAATATCATCGCAGCCGTGGCTCGAGCCAGTACAACTAGGCAAGGAACTCGAACAATGACTCTACCAATCCGGCTCAGCGGCCGTGGCCGCAGTCTTGGTGGGATGGCAGCATCGATGCGATTGGCGAGAATGGACACCAGCAGCACCATTGCAAAGTACGTTGATGTGAAGAAGGTGAAGAATTTGGTGTGCGGTAGAGCCACCTCATCGCCCAGTCGCCCGTTTTTCTTCTTGTTCTTCTGGTTTGTCTTTTCGTCGTTTGGAGCATCGCTTGTAGATGCAGTCGCTTTGGCATCAGAAGCATCACTTTTCTCTGCAGACTCTGATGGCTTCAGCAATCCGTCTACCAGCAATGCGTCCAGCTTGTGCGCGTAAATGTCCAATGCACGCTGGACTGGTGCAATGGTTTTCCATAACCGCTCAAGCAGCTGATCTTGCCGCCGTCGCATCGTGCCCAATGTGTCCCATACTGGGTTTGCTGTGGAAATCTCGGGAGATGCCCGCTCAGAAGCTGTCGCCGGCGAGGTGGCTAGCGGACCGCGACCTGTGCCTCCTTCTGCCTCGAGGGCTGCACAAGATGCAACGGCCAGACTGCAGATCACAACAAACAACCGCGGCAAGTGCATAGAGACAGCCAGCTGGTTCGGTGGAAGGAGAAAACAGAGACAAAAAATTACAACAATCAGGATGCCGAATGCAAAGTCAAAAGAAAGAAAGAGAAATTATGATGGCGTGGTTGATTCGAGGGAAGTTGGATGCAGTCGCGAGACTCACACCGCGTCCAGCTCATATCAAGCGAAGCACATGTTGGTCTCGTTTGTGTGACCGCGTGGGCCATCCTCAGTGGCAAAATAAAAAAAAAACAAAGCGCCAAACATACGGTGGTTGAGCATGACAATGCCCAGCAGCGTTATGATCCCACGATGCCGTCCAGTCACATATACCATCATCGTCATCGCCATTGCCATTGTCATCGTCATTGTCATCGTCATTGTACCGGAGTGAGCTTGGTATTCTCATATTTAGGCTGAGGATCGTCTCCTTTAGCAACTATGGAAGCTGTTAAATGAGCCATGATCCCCGCCTGCTCATGAATTCATCCAATCATTTGATCACCACGAGGTCTTTTGATGGACATCGTGCACGTCCGTTTCCAGCCTCAGCCTCCGCCGCCGCCGAGGGGTTCGCGATATAGCCCACTAAAAGAAGCTGCATGACTTCTCTTTGATAGCGCATATATCCGCCAGCTGGTCTGTCTGCCTGCTTATTTCCTAGTGCACAGATACTACCATTTCGGCTCACATTTGCCTATCCACTATCTACAACCTAGCCCACACGGCCTGCGATACACTCTCCCTCCCCTCCTCTCTGCTGCCCCGACATCATAATCTTTACACCCCGTCGGACATTTTTTCGTGGACTCCTCAATCTTTTACCATTGTGGTGGTTCCTGCAACTTGACCCTCGTGGGCATCTATCTGCGGAGATCACACTATATTATCCACTCCCTTTCGATCCACCTTCCACCCTCTTTGCTCGTGTTTATCCAGGTTGTTTCCCCTTCCCTCCCTCTCTCTTTTTCTTGCGCACTTTTGTTGCTTTCTGCTGTAACACGGTGTGTCTAGTGCCTTACTAGTCGAATCTGTCCCTTTTGTGTGCAGGTGCGTGCGTGTGTGTTTTTTGTTGAGGTAGCCACAGCAGCAGTAACAACAGGAACAGCAGCAACAGCAGCAGTAACAGTGACAGTAGCAGTAGTAGTAGAAGCATTGACCAATTTTTCTTTTTTCTTCGTTGAGCAGCCCACGAGGCATACACTTCCTCTTCCTCTTCCACCTCCCTCTCCCAGATTCCATTCTGTGACCCGCATCAGCATCATCCATCGACTACTTTCCACGAGTCTCTCATTTGATTACCATTGGCTGAATTCAACCAATATTCCTTCGAGACATTTCTGACACGAGGGTCGCGGAGGGGAGGAAATCATGTTCACCCAACCGCATCAACAGCACCAGCAACAACAACAACAACGGCAACGGCGGCAACAACAGCGGGTAGAACGTAACATCCAGCCAGCAGAGATTACATCAGAGCTGGTGTCAACGTATACGTGGGGAGCAGGTCCGCTCTCTTCTTCTTCTTCTTCTTCTTCTAGCACTGCCTGCACCGCTTCCATCACAATGTCAATGTCAATGCCCACTCCAATATCAACAACAACCATGTACAGCTCAGCAGAGGCGGAAGTGACATTTACCGAGGCTCAACTGTACCAACCATATCTCAATGACGTTGTTAATATTGTTCCTGGAGCCATCGTTGGGACAGCAGCAAACCACGCAAGCCCATTTCCTTCTCCGCCCAGTAACACGGACCTTATACTTGTTCCTTCCACCACCTCCTCCTCCTCCGCAACCTCTGCCTCCGTTGTTGATTCATCGTCACTGTCGCTGTCGCTGTCGATCAGCCGTGTTGCTCCTTTTTGCTCATCATTGCCAGCCTCAACTTCAACCTCAGCTTTAGCAGCCTCAGCAACTCCAACCTTGGCTTCTGCCACACGCGGCCCACTCTCACTTCATCAACAAAGAGAACAGTACCAACACCAACACCAACACCAGCTCCAGCTCCAGCACCAGCAACAACAGCAAGAGCAACGGCTGAGGCAATTGGCACATCCAAACAGACGGCTCAACGGTCTCTCAGTTCAGACTCAGAGTCACCTTCAGCACCAGCAGCAGCAGCAGTACCACCAGCACCACCAGCAACAACAACACCAGCAACAACAGCAACGAGAGCTGCTGACTGCACGCCACGAACTTCCACACTACAGCTATAACCACACGGCACACTGCTCTTCAGTGGAGGATCACAGCAGCCACAATAGCCACAATAGCCACAGCGCTGATCTCATCTCCAACCACATTGAAGTAGAACAAGACAGCAGTAGTCAGCCGCCACCCCACAAGAAGCTACGAACGGGCTCGCGTCCATCCAGTCCACGGCTGAGTCCATTGTCACCAGACGAGTCTATCTATCGGTGCGATAGTGCAAGTGATACTGCGTCATATACAAACGGCTGTACATCTACATCGACATCTGCCACTTCAAACGGCCACCATAACTATCATCCACCTCCATTTCGGCAGCAGCCAGCATTTGATAACGAGCCTGAAGTTGACGAATACGACAACAACGACAACAACGACAACGGCGACAACGGCGACAACGGCGACGATTACGACGAAGAAGGTGAAGAAGGTGAAGAAGAAGAGGAAGACGACGACGACGACATTGGAGCAAACGGCAGCGCTGGTATTGGTGCGGGTTGTGGACATTTTAGTGAAGACGAAGAGTTCCAATCACCTCAACATCAATATCAACAAACACATCAAATGTCGTCAGCATCGTTTTCAGGGCAACAACAGCATCAACAGGACCAGCAAGCCAGAGCGCTTGCTGAGTATTCGCGTCTTCAGCAGCAACAGCATGATCAGCAGCAACAGCAGCTCCAAGCACAGGCTGCTGCTCAGGCCGCTGCCCAAGCGAACGCACGTGCTCACGCTCAAGCACAGGCAGAGGCCCATGCACAGACACAGGCCCAAGCCATAGCAATTGCACAGAAGGCGCCGATTCCACTGATTGACATGCCAACAGAATATCATCAGGCGAACTCGTATCATCTGGCCAATTTAGTATCAGACATGCTGGTTAGATTGGCAGCGCATAACGATAGACTGCCTATTACATCAGAGGGATTAACCAGATTTCACTCAAGATCAAAACCTAAAATATCAGTTCATGAGTACTTGGCTAGAATTGTGAGATTTGCCAATTTGGAGCCATGCTGCATTCTGGCCATTATTGTCTACATTGATAGAGCATCCGTAGCACCTCAGCAATCACAGTCGCAGTCGCAGTCACAATCACAATCGCAGTCGCAGCAATCACAGGCAGCAACACCGGCCGCAAGAACATCAGCGCCACCAAGATTCTCAATTACATCCCTCACAGTCCATAGATTCTTGATTACGGCGTGTTCGATTGCAGCCAAGGCACACTGTGATTCATATGGAGCCGCATCAGTTTATGGCACAATTGGAGGAGTTGGCGTACTGGAGTTGAATGCAATGGAGGTGGAGCTAGCCAGACTGTTACAATGGAGAATGGTTTGTAGGCAGGAAGAGTTGATCATGTATTACTCAAGCATGGTAAATCAGCATCCAAGATACAACCAGCTACCGCCAAATGTTGGCTTCAACCCAAGAATATCAGTTGGTGCACCACACACGCCTACGTCGGCCACGCCTCCTCCTCTACCTCATCTCTCAACCTCTTCATCTTCATCCTCCTCCTCTCGTGATGCTAATGCCACTGTTAATGGTGACATGAATACTGATGGCAATAATGGGTCAAATTCAGATGATAGCACAAATGATGGCACGAATGAGCTGAAACAGAATAAACAACTACCCACACCTCCTCAAACGGCAAATCTGCCAGACGATGTTAGACTAAGACTCGCCATCTTTGATGAACATGTCCGTTCTACAAGAATATCTTCAAATCATCAATAATTCACCTACGTTCACTCAAACATCCGCCTTCATCCACCCCACTCATCCCCACATTGTTTATTATAGTTATTATTTTATATACCTACTTATTTGCTTATTCACACACTCTACTCCACTCCACTTCACTCCACTTTACTCTACTTCACCTCACTTTACTCTACTTGTTTACTACCGCTTCAACGAATTACTTCCTTTTATAAAAAGAAAAAACGTTACCACGCCTTTTGTCTCTTTGCTTTTATCCCTCCTCCCTTTTAAACATTTGCGATTCGTCTCTCTTTATTAATGTCTTCATTTAACACCAAAAAGGGAAGTAAATCAGAACAGTCACATCACAATTGAAAGCGCAATGCGAGAAAGCGACGTGCACTTGAGACTGTGTGGTAGTGCTGCGGCTGTCTGCAAACGCAAGTGTCAGCTTTCTCGAGAGAATGCATGCATGCATGTCAATTCCTCGTTGGTCCGCAGCCAGCACTTGCATCCAAGTTACAATTGGATTGTGCACAAAAAAATCACATCCACATCAGCATCCACATCAGCATCAGCCTCTGAATTTGCACACAAAGAAGAGTAAACGCGAGGAAAGTCTCTTTGTAAGCAATTTATGCTCTTTCTCTCATTTGGTATTGGCTGTCGTAATAGGATTCCTCTCATTCTCCCATTCTCTGTGTATACAAAGGCTATATCAAGTGCACGCGTAGTTTCTTCTTTCCTTCCTTCCTTCCTTTCCCTTCGTTCGTTCCTTTCGTTCCTTTTGCATATTTTTCTTCTTTCTTTACGAGAGAGATCCCTTTTCATCTTCAAAGCTCATCTCCCACTCTCATTGCTGCATTGTACAACCAACCATCCCACAAACCCACAAACCCTTCATCAGGAACACAACAACCTCCCTCCCTCCCCCCACTCCATCTCCACGATGAGCAGGAAGACAAACAGCAACGGCAACAAAAAGAAACGTGGCAACCCAAGAGGCAGTGCTAGTTCTAATAGTGGTCACGCGTCTGGTTTAGCGAGCGACAACTCGGCAGCCGCAACCAGCGCAGCCAGCGCAGCCAATGCAACAACTTCGTCAATGCCATCGGCTGTCGCATCGCCATCTGCCACATCTCCAGCTTCGTCGCTTATATTCAACAATCCAATTCCATCTCCTGAGCGAACGCAGCAGCAGCAGACACAGCAACAGGGACTGCGTGCTGTTCCTCCCGTTGCAAGACCTGCTGCAACTGCTACTGTTGTTGGCAATGGTCAGCAAGCTAACAATGTAAATCCGAGTCCAGGCAATTTTGCTGAACTGTTAAATATTACCGGTCCATTGTTTGGTCGTCCCCTAGTTGATCCAGTTCCTGGACCATCACAGCCACAGCTACAGCCTCGTCCGCCACATGCTGATCCTAGGCCGCGCCGTAATCGAACTCGCGAGGAAGTGTTTGAGGCTGTCGAAGCGGAGCGCCGCTTAAGAGCTCTTGCTCGCGCTGCAGAGGCTCAGGCACAGGAGCAGGCTCAAGGCACAGCTCCAGGCACAGCGCCGGTTCCAGGTCACACTTGGCCACATCCTCATGCGCCACAGCCTGGACCTCCTGGACCTCCTGGACCTCCTGGACCACATGGACCACATGGACCACATGGACCGCCTGGAATGCCACCGGCTCCAGGTATGGCAGGAGCAGCTGCTGGTGCTCCACATGCATTCAATGGAAACAATCAACCAGGTCAGTATGCTGAGCTGCTTCAGCAGTTAATGCAAGCTGCACAAAATGTACCACCGCAACCAGATTTGCGCGATGAACAAGGCCGGCTGGTTGGTGCAGGTCATGCATTCCAAGCACTTGGTGACCGGCAGAGAGACGCTGGAGTACACGCGCTCGGTCACGATCTCTCACATCGTAGACGGCAGCCATGGCTTCGCGACCTGACTGTTAGAGAAGTACACGAGCAGCCAAATGATGGACGCATCCTGACTGATGCTGACTTCTTGCCATTCCCGATTGCTCCAGCTCCTGTCCATCCTCCGCCTGGCTTGCTTGGCACTGTCCAGTCATTCACTGGTGCTTCACCCTATATGCCTCGAGATCCAAGCACAATACCCGTGCGTCCGCAGCCAAATAATCGCCGTGCACGCGGCCTTCCGCCTCTGCATGGTGCCAACTTTATTCCAGCTACAACAGCTAGAGCATATCCGCATGCAACCACTACAACTACAGGTGCAGCCGCGAACCAGCCAGCACAACAGCCTCCTAGACCACCAGTACGTCCGCCTGTTAATCTTAGCAAATTCATCAACAACCTGTTTGGAAGTGGACCAGCCCCAAAGGCCCGCGAGATCGATGCACCTCGTCTCCCAGCGTCATCAGTTCCAGTGCATCAGCAAAATGAAGGTCTTGGCAATAGCGGCGCTGAAAGATTCAGGCATTATCCACGAAGCGGTAGACTACAGCGCAAGATGAATGAACCGGATTTTAGCCCATTTGTGTTTGATGGCTATGAGGATGCATTCCCAGTGTTACCAGGCAAATCGCATCCTCTTGAAGAATTGGACAAAGCTCGCTATATGGAACGTATAAAAGAAAAGGCCATAGAAGATGGAAAGAAGAAGCAGCCAGAATTACCACCGCCATCGGCCACTGAAAGAGCACTACTGAGTCGTCTGCCATTTGAATTAATCGAGCACATCTTCAGTTTTATTCTTCCAGAAGAGAATCTGCGCTTGGCTGAGCTTTTACCATACTTGAAGGATCTTATACTGGATATGGAGTATAAAGATCAGTTTTTGTACGAACCGCCGATTAACCGCCTCGTTGGTACTATTCGCCGCCCAGTTGTGGCTAACATCGTTGATGGTGGTAAGCACTGTCTGCGTCTTAATTGGTATCCATCTGATCAGCGCATCACTTACAAGCCGTGGGTCTATGCCATTCACAAGTGGTTCCCAAATGTCACTAATCTCACGCTGTACATTCGTGAACACTATGCTGGTTGTCTTGTCCAGATGCCACATGTGCGTCGCCTCACTCTGCGTCTCAAGGCTGACATTGAGCATCCGGCGTCAGTTGAGTACATGGAGGCTATTCGTGTGCATCCAACCATTGAGGAGGTTCTCTTGATGGCTACATCGGACGATGATTGCTGGCTGCTGCTCTATCTCATGTACAAGCAGCTGTCCACCTACAAGCACATTCGTCTCGTTGAGCTGGATGTTCGTGGCCCACAGTTCTTGCCAATTGAGCTGGTGCCTGTCTTTGCCCCGCGTTTGATTTGGTACAATCAGTTTACTGGTACTCACGCTTGCACTGCTGACTTGGCGCGCGGCATGTTCCTGCCAGATGGCCGTGACGTTGAGTACACTCGCTTGCGCCGCCTCGAACTCACCACCTGCTGCGGTCGCTCCGATCACTACGATTATCTTGACATGTCTCAAGAAAAGTTCCCAAGCCTCACTGCGCTCTGCTTGACTCGTCGGGATGTCAACTGTATTCGCTATGAGGGTACAGTTCCTGTGGCAATGACGCGCTTCCTGACCTCGGGTCGTGTTTGGCCCAAGATTACATGGCTGTCGCTGCTTCCTTTCCCAGAGGAAGATGTTGGTTTCCACGAACTGCCGAAGATGTTTCCGAACGTGCAGACACTCAGTGTCGACGTGTGGAGGCTCGACGGTGCCGATGGCCACGGCCGTGAGTACCTCCAAAAGAATGACAACACTCCTGTCATTTACATTGACGAATGGCTTGGCTGGTTCAAGGCTCTGCGCAACTTGCGTCTCCGCGGCCATGCTCTGCACTTGGAGCTCAAGAACGGCTGGTCGGCAAACGCTCCAGAATACCAGCGCAAGCCCGGTGATGAGACCAAGTTTGCTCTCCGCGTGCCCACATGGCTCGACTCGATTGAGCTCTGCAGCTTTGCCATGGTCTCGCACGATGCCCTCGTTTGGTTGTACTCGCTGCCCAAGATGCACACATTCAAGCTCACGTACTATCGTGGCTCCAAGTGGCATGTTGACTTCCTGCGGAGCGTGTTCAAGTTCCACAACTATGTTGAGCGCGTGTCACTGGAGTACTCACTCAACTCGACGCCAACGGATATTCTAGCAATGGTGGCGGATGTCACGCCGCATCTGCGCATCATTGTGCCAGGCATTTATGAAGGTATGCATCTGGACGGATTGTTGAGTCGCCATCCCAAAGTTAAGTTTGATTGCAACACGATTTTATGGGACGGCGAGTTTTAACCATTAGCATTGATCAACATACTACTCCTTCTGTACTCAACTATTATATATACATACCTTCTGCATCACAGCTATTACATTTATTCAATTTTTTTTTTTAGTATAATGGTTAGTCTTCCCAGGGTACTACAAAGTGTTCTTCAACCTTCTCCCCCTAGATTCGGAGAAACAGCAATCCCCCTTCTTCATCTCCTTGGCGTGATAGTACCCCATTCTCCTTTGAACTCCTTGATGGTGATTAGTGTCAACCATCTCATGCGATTCCGACATCATAGCTTTTCGTTGCATTGACGATCATTCGGATAACTTTTTTTTTTTATAAAACAACATCTGTTACGCATTCTCTTATTCGTCTCTCTTTCTCTCTCTCCCGCCTTTTGCCGAGCTGTTGTACGTCTGGTAGATCCCCGTGCACATCAATTGCAGCCTTGCCTCGTGGCGGAATGCGTCAAAAAGGTGCACATTCTGAGAGTACTCTGATCAGGTTATACATTGTCCCACACTTGCAGCTTTCATATACACACAAAGACACCCTCTTCTCCTTCTCTCTCAGTCCTTTTTTCTCTCTAGTTCGTTTTTCAATCACAAACATTAACTTACAATCTATCACGAATTGTTGGGCGAGTCAACTAGCACTGACTTGCACGACACCTCCGCGGCCACTCAACTCAATTTAACTCCCACCCACCACCCACTGCTACTCCTCTGCTCCTCTTCCTCCATCTCTCCTTCTAATTTCACCATATTGCACAGATACACATTCTAAACGTTTGCGCTCAGTAAGCATATTGGCGATACAGACTCCTCCCGTGTCATTGGCAGCTACCCGTGCAAGCAACTTGCTTGACGATACAACCTTTTTCACCAGTTGCTGTTGCTGTTACACATTAATTTCAATATCAGGCCACTTTTTCTCTTTTGGTTTTTTTTGTTTTTGATTCATCCGCGACTTCTCTGTGAATCTTATTCGACAGAGATTGTGTGACCGGCCTATCCTGCTCTTCTGGCTCTCAGATTTTCACAGCACCTCTCCTTCTCTTTTGAGCCTCGTTGCCTCTCTTTTCTCCTTTGCCTTTACTGTTTGTATACCTGTCGTCGTCGTCCTCCTTCGCCTTTCGCCCTTCGCCCTTCTCTTTTCCGCTCAACTTTGTCTTTGCTGTCTCTTTGCTGTCTCTTTGTCTATTGGCACTTTCCTCCCGCCAAAAAGCACCCTTGCTGTTCCTTTTGTTTCGAGTCTTGCCTTGTCTTTTTTCCTTTTGGTTTCAATCACGTCTGGCTGATATCAGCGTCCTCTTTCGTCCTTTCCTCCATACACCTCTTCCTCTAGTCAGTCTTCAGTCTTCAGTTGGATCTCGAAGTCATCTTCAGCATCTCTCTGAGCCCCCAGCTATGCCAGGCACAAGTGCAGTTCCGGTGGATAAGTCTCAACAACAAAACGGCGGTTCATTTTCCATTCACGCAACATCACCACCAACAACAGCGACCGCAAATGCTGATTGGAGGCACCAACCATCTGATGCCATCGTGACAAATTCAGCAAATTATAACGACGAAGATAGCGAGGACGACGACGAAGAAGAAGAAGATGATGATGCCGACCAGGTCAACGCAACAGAACTGGACAATCTAGAGACACACATCAGTACAGACGACTTGGTTGCATACCTTGGCACGATTCTTGGCAGCAACAACAACAACTCACGAACTTTGCCAAGCGATGTCGAGCGACGAATTGTGGCTGCAGTGAACAAGTGGTCAGAGCACGCTGTCGATAGTCTGTTTGCGAGCGATTGTTCTGAGCATCAGCAAAAGCAGTTGCAAATGGCATGCTACGATGTTGCGAGAAGGGTTGAATCCCGGTTTCGAACTGTACTGAGGAGAACACCAGCCATTCAGCATGCAATTGATGCGGCAGTTGTGCGGTTTGATCAGGCTCTTGGGTTTGTACAAGCTGCGGCGACAATAGCTCAGCAAACATCATCGAATGCACTGTCAGCAGTTGTTGTATCAGACGTGCCATCATCAACCCTGGATACCGCTAGTCCACCGCAGCTGGACGATAGAATATCAATCAATGATGCCGCTGAGAAAAGCTCCACGTCAGTCCAGATCACACCCGTGCCTACTGCTAGCGATGTGGACCAAATCCAAGTTGTCGAAGCTGCAGCAGAGCCACCAACTCCATCTACATCGAACAGCAGAGGAGCCGAAGACGCACCATCTGAGGCACAACCATCTACGCTGCCATCGGCAGAGCCAACATCCTCCAGCGACGATGCGCATACCAGCGAACCATCCTCACCATCATCTGCGACGTATTCAAAGAGGCTAACGCAGCTTCTTCCACAGTCGTTCTCTGCAGCTGCGGCTCGTGCCACTGCGTCAGTCTCTGGCATTCGCGCTCGTCTGCCAAACCTTCCCTCGTTACCAACACTCCCAGCTCTGCCGGCGCTTCCCAACATGCCCAACTTGCCTCGTGTTCCAAATCTGCCCCGCGTTGTCATGCCTAGAGTCCCCAGAATACCACGCGTTCCCAACCTGGCAAACTTTGCTGGATTTGGCTACCTCCAGCAGCAGCAGCAACAACAGCGGCCAGCAGCAGTCCCAGCGGCTCGCGGCGGTGCATTTGCCACAAACAACTCATTCAGCAGCAGCTTCAGTGGCATCAATGGCAGTAGATTTCCACGAATGACACTCTCTGGTGAGTTTTCGAGTAGACGGTCAATGATGTCATCGAGAACAGCACTGTCCATGTACACTGATGGCGGCGACACTTTGTTTGGTGGCTCGTCATCAGTCATATTCATGCCTGGATCTGCTGCTACTGCTGCTTCTGCTGCTGCAACTGGGGCAAATCCAACTGCGGCAGCCGTCGCCGAGCTGCTCAGGTTGCAGGCGCAAGGCTACAATGGAGGCGATCAGACTGGTGTCGATTCAGCCGTTGATACTGATGGCACAGTAGTCCGAGAGTCTGTTGATGAACTGGCTGTTGAGAGCTCAGTGTTTGGCTACAAGAATTCTGGATACATCAGATCTCATTCCGCAGAAATGGATCGCAGTTTCGTCATGGCATCTCTTTACGATTCCGCTAATAGCGACCAAGAATCTACAGCGCAGTCTCAAAAGCAGCAGCAACCTCAGCCACAGCCACAGCCTCAGCGAGTCAGTGAGGACTCGATACTTGTAGAAGATCACATCTCGGCAGTTAAAGGCTTGGATAAAGATGGTGCCATGGCAGCCTCAATTGGCGCCTCTCCATCTCCCAATACTCAGCTGCCAGCTCCATCACAGTCCGTTATCAGAGCACGCGCCAAGTACTACGGTGCACGCAGACTGCTCACATTTGACGAAATGCCTGCAGCATGGAAGGAGAATGTCAACATTGTCACTGGATATCGCTACTACACAGCCATTAGCCAATGCTTCTGCTCCATCTTTAGGCTGCACAACGAAACGCTGAACATCTGGACTCATCTGCTGCCATTCTTTGTGTGCATTGGGTTGATGATTATGGAGGTTTGCAAGCTCTTTGACAAAACAGCTCGACACATGAGAGTAGCGAGTGATGATCGCGGTGTAATTTACGACTCGTCATTCTTCCTACTGTTCCTGGCTGCTGCATCTGCCTGTCTGCTGTGTTCATCCATCTATCATACATTCCTCTGCCACAGTCGTAAGTCTGTCCTTCGATCGTGCATCACCATCGATTACATGGGCATCTCAATCCTCATTAATGCCTCTGTCAGCACAGTTGTCTACTATGGCTTCTACAAGCAGAGCCTACTCCAAATCATCTACCTCAGCATCATTGCCGTTGTCACATTGGCCGGTGTCATTCTCCCTTGGTTTAGATGGTTTGATCGCTACGAGAACCGCCACTATCGTATCATCATTTTTGTGCTGATGGCCGTCGCTGGCTTTGTGCCTGGCATCCACCTGATTGTGATTCGTGGGCTTGTCAATACCATCAACTTTGTATGGCCTGTCTTGGCATCGCTGGGATCGTATCTAATTGGAGTGCTGATCTATGCGTTTCAGTTCCCGGAGAAGCAGTGGCCTGGCAGGTTTGATGTGTGGGGACATTCGCACCAATGGTGGCATTTGGCGGTAGTTGGTGGGATATTCTTCCACTACTATGCGACACTGCGGTTTAATGACCTTAAATACAAATATTAAGAGTAAAATCCACCTGTATCAAAGTAAATGATACCCTATAAACAGCAACCGATTAGCTAGTGAGATTGATGAACAGAGAGTTATACAAATAAAGATATGTGTAATCAAACCAAGATATAATTAGGTTGGTAACGGTAAAATGGCAGCGCTGCGGAGACAAGATAGATGTCCAAAGCTGCTCTGGGGACTTTACACTGCGGATGCAGTCTCACAAGAAGAAGACGAGGAACTGCCTCCGCAGCCATTGTCCTGAACTGCGCACTCCCTGTCTTTTGAGTTTGTCCTCAGGCACACAGATGAGCCTCCAACTTTGCACTCACAGCGTCTTTCTAACAGCACTTTGTTCATCCTGTCCGTAACTGCCTTCACCTTCAACTGTTTCATAGCACCACTCACTGCCAACCAACTGACAGTGATCACGTTCACTTGGTAGATCTCCATCGCACTTGTCTGCTCTTCTTCCCCTAATCTCGTTTGTTCACACTGCCACTAATTTGTCTTTGCTACTATCGTATCGTTGTTGTTATCACTCGTTGGCTTGTTGTTCATTGCATCTCAATTAAAAGGAGTTAATCGGGATACAAATGTCAGAACCTATCTTGGATCTTCAGCCTCACTACTTGTGCTACGATGTGGTGGAGTATATAATCGAAACATGCTTTGATCCTTACACTCCGTGTGTTTGCTCCTTGGTGTGCAAGAGTTGGAACAAGATGGTAAATGTCATCAGAAGTAGACATCAGAGAAGATCAGAGAAGGCTTTCAATGAGCGATATATCAGCCGCTACAATACAAGACAGGCTTTGTCTTTGAGCCAAAGGAAAGGTCTTGATCAGCAGCTATATTATTTACTTGGAAGCCAACTTGATTATGGGCAACGAGACTTTGATCCTGCTGCTGTAAGGTCCCTTCTTGATCAAGGTGCCACAACATGCTTGTTTCAGGACTACGAACTGGGTGGGACAAACCTTGGCCGCTTTGTTGATCGATGCTTCGAATTTGCTGAAATGAATAGGGATAGAGAAAATGGACTCAAGGTGCTTATTGACATCTGTTGTTCCTATTCGAGAGAGTGGTGCTGTAATAGACTGTATGTTGGCAACGGTGGATCATGGTTATCAGTATTTGTACTAGAAATAATGGCATCAAACAATGCTTGGTTACATCGTCAAGTGCCTCAAGACGAAGAAGCAATCAAAATGAGAAGATATGTATCGATGGTTCTTGATTCAATGAGGTTGTCTGTAATAGCTGCAAGAATTGTGGAGCCAGAAACTACAATGTTTACGGGACTAGATGCATATCGCTTATCAGGTTTGATTAACGCCTTTGTTTATCATCTAACTTATCCAAAAAGCAGTGAAGAGAGGTTTATGCTTCGCAGATTTCTATCATATGCACTAAACGCCATTGACACTCTTTCCAAATCCAAGGAATATGGCAACTTTATGAATGATGTTTTGAAAGATTATACAATGTATCCACAATACTGCAAATCAAAAGATTGGATGGCTTTTGAATGGTTGTTTAAACTGTTTATGGAGTTGGGGTACACCAATTTATTTTATCTCATATCTGGCCGTGGCTATAAAGATAAGACACAAGAGTTGGTGCTGATTAAGAGTGTGAACTGGATGGACTTACTACACTCTAAGGACTCACGACGGGTGCTGTCCAGATTTGTTGAAACTTACAAGTATATGAGACTGTCCATTTTGCTTGATGACGATGGAACATGGTGGAAGATGCTTGTTCGAGACAAAAATAGACACTTGCTGAAGCGTTTATACGAGCTGGAAACAGAGTCATTTAGTACTTCTGACATTCTGGAGTATGCAAAGTCAAAAGAAGTAAAGGGCAAGAAGGAGCATCTAATCGAAATGCTGGAGAAGTTAGAAATCGCCAATAAATGAATATGGTCAGAGTTAGAGCCGCTGGAGGAGACTCACAATTTGGACTGTTTCACGGATACAGACTCGCCTGTCTTCACGAACATTAGATTAGATTAAACTGCTTTTAAACACTTGCATAAAAGGTACATCGGACACCAGCACTTAGGTTGTCTGGAAATCACAATCTGATCTTTCGAAATGAGCAACGGCTGCCACTAAAAGGTCATTCCAGCGAGCTGTTTCTGGACCCAAGAAGTTTATTACACAATTAAAATTACTTACAAAATCAGCACAAAGAAAGAGCATTCATGTTTATTATTGTTATTAAACAGTAGCTGGAGTGGGAACGGGAGTTTGCTCAACTGTTTCAATACCGTCAACGTCACTGCCACCAATACCGCTGTCGCTTGGATGCAAACCAGACATATTTTCCCACTCTAGAATCCGTCTCAGCATGTCGGCATTCACCTGCGCTGCGTTCTCAATCGTTACGACATGACCAGCTCCTGGGTACAAAACCAGCTCCGCATTCAGCATATCCGCCAAATGCTCTCCAAAGCTGTGCCGAATCATAAAGTCATTTGTACCGTGCATTACCACAAACTTGGTGTCTGGCGAGGCAGCTTTAAGCTTCTTGAGCTGCTCATCAGTGACATTGAACGTGGCTCCAGAAAAGACATGACCCAGGATACCACCCAGCGTTGGTGGTCTCGAATCCTGGAACAAGGATAAACTGAAGTTGGCAGTCCATTCACGGTTTGTGATTGATCGGCCGTCTGTGACACTGTCGAGCCACTCGCTCGAGAATGTCACTTCGACAATTCTCTGCCAGGTCTGGGCAGTCCCCAAGAACGCAAACGCTCGCACAACAGCCGTCACCGCATCCAATGTCGGAAATGATTTGCCAGCCGAGGTCGAGATGAGCCAAACTGACGTAAATCTCGTTGGATCCAGCATTGCCAATTCCTGAGTGACCATTCCGCCCAAGCTCAGTCCCGCCAAATGAACTCCACGGTTCCATCCGAGATGATTGAGCAGCTCGAAGGCATCCTTTGCCAACTCTTTGATGCTCATTCGAGAAGAGGTTGGAGTATCTGACCAGCCAACACCGCGAGACTCGTGCACTACAACCGTGAACCGGGGATCGCTTGCAAGGGCCTCAACTTGAAACCAATATGTCGCAATGGGGCAGAGAATGCCGCTTACAAAGAAGAGCTTGATAGGGCCAGTGCCGTGAACTTCATAGTAAATGTAGTGACCGCCAAGGTCGGTGTCGAGTTTGCCGCCGTCGCTGCTATTGTTGCTGTTGTTGCTGTTGCTGTTGCTGTTGCTGTTGCTGTTGCTGTTGCCCACCAAGCAGCGTCCGCGGAACGTGAGCGAAGGCAGTCTGGAGACGTTGCCGATAATACGCTGGCTGTCGTCAATTGTTAATAGCATGGCAGTGGTTTTACTACGAGATTTGTTGAGAAGTCGAAGATGAGTGATCTGCCACACACGTTCCCTTCCTCCACTCACGCACAGGCGATTCACAACTGGGAAAGCACAGCCAACATGTGAAAATTACACTGTGATTATTTATGTACGACATGATTCAACATGAACATGCGTGAACATTTCAGGTAATGAACAATGAAGAGCTATTAATGGTTAAAAGGGTCAGACTAATCACCTAATGATCATTTAAACGATGGTGGAGGTGGAGGCGGTGGAGGTGGGGTTCCAGTCCAAGATGCTGTTGCAATGGGTGATGGGATCGTAGTGGGTGGTGGAATAACGGTTGTTGGAGCCACAGTTGGAGGTCTCGTAGTGGGTGGACGGGTATCCGTCGTTGTTGGGATGTTAGATGGTCTTGGTATAGTTGATGTTCGAGATGGTAGCGGTGGTGGCGGCGCGCAGACGCTGATCTCAACGAGTGGAGCACGATCACGATTGATGAGAGTAAAATCGAACGGATACTCTTGTGCCTTGAATGACGTGCCCCATCCAAAGAATTGGCCAAACTGGAAGTTGAGACTGCCGGCGTGGTTGCTGGTCCATTTGGCTGAGAGAGTTTTGCCCATCCACTCAAGGGGAACGCTCGTCTTTACGCAGCCCGATGATGGGAACTCGAACAAAACATAGGTGCTGTTGCCACGCCAGTAGGTCTGGTCGTAGAGGTACACAATGGCAGCAGTGGATGGACCGGTGGAGGAGGTGGTTGGTACAGCAGAAGCGCTGCTCGAAGTGTACGATGTGCTAGACGCTACGGATGGCGAGCTGCTTGAAGCGTACGAAGAACTGGTCTCACTGCTCGGTGTGCTGCTTGAAATGTACGATGTGCTGGATGCCACGGATGAAGTGCTGGATGCAGTAGTCGATGATGGGCTAGATGAGCTCAATGAACCACTGATAAAACTTGACTGTATTTGATCGTAACGGCAGATCTCGATATAGACGAGCTCTTTGGGAGTAGAGAATTGGATGTTGGTTGGACGGATGTCGCCATCGAATTTCATGGTGATTCGATTGCCATCAGCATTGCCAAAGGTGATAATGCCTGTAAAGAGGTCATAATTCCAAGTAGCCGAAATGATGCGAGTGGTCCAGTCATTCGATACAGAGATGCGAACACACTTGTTGTTATCCGGCTTCTCAAATATGAAGGTTTGATTGGCACCAACCCAGTAAGCCTGGTCGAAGACTGTCACAAATGGCCCATCAGGCATAGTAGAGGGAGTTGGAGTTGGATTCTTTGTCGAGCTAAATGGGCCAGTTGGGCTGGGAGTAGTTGAGCTTGCCAGAGGGACATCGGCGCAGATACTGATGCTAACCAGTGGGCCTTCGAAACCCTGATACTGGAAGTCGTATGGACGCCACCAGTCCTCAAATTCAAAGTAAGGGCCTCTCAGCTCTTTGTTATAGAAGACGATGGTACCGTTAAAGCCGTTGCTGACCCAGTCAGCTGAGACGGCTCGGGTGGACCACTCTACGGGGACATAGATGTTAACACAGCGGTCGTTGGCTGGCATGGGGAATGTGAAGGTGTACCCATTGCCGCGATACCATGCCTGATCGAAGAGTGTAACTGAATATGGGCGAGGAAACGACGACGGAGTTGGAGCCACGGAAGAAGTTGGAGAACCGCTGGATGATGGGGATGGTGGAGCAGCAGAAGACGTGGCAAAGGAAGTGGACGGAAGGGCCGATGCAGAAGACGATAGCGACGACGATGACGAGGCTTGCAGAGTCTGACAAACATCGATATAAATGGTCATTTCGATCCAATTATTCTTCGACATGTCAGCTGGATAGTCCTTGCTCGAGAATGAGAAGCTGTGGTGCCAATAACGTCCGTTATCGAATCCTATGTTGCCATAAAAGTCACTCGCCCAGCGTGCCGAGGAGAGGTGTTCAATCAAGCTCTGTGGCACATCCAGTCTGATGCAAGAGCCCGGAGCTGGTGGAGAAAAGGTGAGCGTGTGCTGCAAGCCGTTGAAGTTGGCATTCTCGTAGATGGTGATCCACGACGCAGACACAGCTGCTGCCAGTGTGGATAGAAGAAGGATAAGGAGTTTCATGTGGTATGAAGGAGCGGAAGGCTGTGATGGTGTGCAAAGCTGGAAGAAGCGGCAGCAGCAGGAGCGAAAACGTGCCGGTTGAACTTTAATAGGCAGCTTCCGCAGCATGTTCTCGGTGGAGTGGAAAAGTGGCTTGCATCGATCGTAGGAATCATCCTGAGTCGCTTTGAAAGAACATTGGCTAGATGAAATCAGCAGCTATTGGACTAGTTAACTCCGATTTCAAGCCTCGTTTTCCAGTTAAAAGCCCATTTGGTTTTCAATTTTAAGCTCGTCGAGTTTATTAAAATCGTTGTATATCTGCTAAGTGTGTGTGCCTTTATAGCGTGTTGATTTGCTCCTGGGGGAGAAGAGTGTGTGCGTGCATGACATGCGTGCATGTATACATGCATGAATTGATGACAACGTTTTAAAAGGAGTGTGGGTGCTGTGTGCAATATCAGAGTTACAGCTCATTGTTGACCGATTTGTGCATCCTTGCTTGGATCATCATGACAACACCACAACAGTAAAACGACAACACGAAAGAAAAAAAAAACAGCAACCACGAAACGAAGCCACAGCAATGTCGACCAAGCTACCCGTCAAGATTTCCATCGTGTTCTACTCCATGTATGGACACAACCACCGCATGGCGTTGAAGATTCTTGAGGGCGTCAAGACCATTCCAGGCATTGAGGCCAAACTCTACCGCGTGCCAGAGACGCTGCCAGTTGAGGTTCTCACCAAAATGCACGCTGCACCCGAACTCACTGACATTCCGCTGGCTACTCCAGACACCCTGGCGCAGTCCGATGGCATCCTGTTTGGCACACCAACTCGTTTCGGCACGGCGTGTGCTCAGATGCGCGCATTCTTAGATGCAACAGGCGGGCTGTGGGCGAAAGGTTCACTGGTTGGTAAGCATGCCGGCATCTTTACGTCGTCAAACACGCAACATGGAGGACAAGAAACTACTGCCTTGACCTTTTTGACATACTTTGCTCACCAGGGCTTAAACTTCGTGCCGCTTGGATACCGCTCACAGGGAATGTCGACCATCGATGAGGTTATTGGAGGCACTCCATATGGCGCGTCTGCGGTAAACGGGAACAATCTACCGCTGGATGTGCGTCCCACCAAGACCGAGCTGGAGATTGCCTTCACCCACGGCAAGTCGTTTGCGGAGGTTGTCCGTCGCAGCGTTGTTGGAGCGCATGCTATCGCTAGCGAGGAGTCATGAGCTTGAACCTGAATGTAAACACTTTGAAACCAACTTTCTTCGCAGAATTGTAAACAACAACAACACTAACAACACCAGAAGCAGAAGCAACGTGATGCTTTACTCGCTCGAGGACTTTTTGATCAGTACGTTGGAAGATACCAGAACGACGCACGACTGCAAGCGTGTCACCATTGTAGACATCAGCTAGTTGCACTGACAACGATCGCCGTTTGCATCTCCACTGTATTTCGTTGCTTGACTTGGACAACAGGTTTGGAGTCGCTGCCGCTTGATGTGCAGCGCAATCTGAAGCTGCTTGGCGACTTGGATAGCCGGACAGCGACGTCTGTTGGCAGTATTGAGTCTGAGGTGCTAGACTTCCTGAAGGTTGCCAATCCAGAGGCGACTGATGCACAACAACAACAGCAACAACAGAATAAGCAACAGAATAAGCAACAGCAGCAACAGGAGGAAGAGACTCGTGGACCAATTTCAGCAGCGGAACGTACTCAGCGCCTGCGTAAGCTAGCGGGCTTGTTCAACGATGCATTGAAACATAGCGAAGACAAGTTGAATCTTGCAACACAAACGTATGACATTGTAGATCGGCACATTAGAAGATTAGATGCAGCATTTACCAAGCTCGATGAAGAACAGATGGTGATGCCACGCACTGTAATGCCTGGCGGATTAGCTCCCGAAATGCAGAACTTGACATCTCGTCGGATGGATGGAGTGCGTGGTGGCAGCACTGCAGCGACAGCTACCGCAGCCAATGATAGTTTTATGAGTGAATCTGATCGCGGAGATGGAACCCCTTATAAGCGTCGCAAAGTTGGAGGTCGTTCAGCCCCGGCAACCGCTGCTTCTACGTCAGGTGGTGGTGGCGGAGCTCAAGGCCGTGGTGGTGGCGGTCGTCGTGACGGTGGACGTAGTACTCGTGGTAATAAACAATCAGCGGCAGCAGCAGCGGCGGCAGCAGAACAAAGTGTGGATGAATTTGAGCAATACGATAGTGAAATGGGAGAATTGGACGACTCAGGTATCATTTACTGCCACTGCAAGAGACCTCAATTTGGACAGATGATTGCATGCGACTCTGATGATTGCGAGATTGAATGGTTCCACTATGAATGCGTTGGTTTAACTGATAGTCCCGAAGGTTCTTGGTATTGTCAAGCATGCAGAAAGAGACGTTAAGCTTAAAATGTGTAATTACCTCATTATCGTTATCATTATTGTTTTTTTTTAAAAAAAAAAACGAGCACTCAAAGTAATTAGCATCTGAAGGCATCTCCGAAGCAACAGCAACAACAACAACAACAACAACAACAACAACAACAACAACAGCAACAAAAAGCCACAGGCATCACCGACGCCACTCCCCTCCTAAGAACACGAGTCTCGCAAAATATGGCAGTGTAATAAAAAAAATATTCGAGAACCACATACTCAGCTACTGGATTTCCCACACTATCGCTGTTCATACACACTCGTGTGTTATTGCACGGCAGTATTCTGATCTGACGTCTGTTGTTGCTGTTGTTGTTTTTGACTAAAAAGCCACAGTGGCGGCGGCCGCGACTGGGCTTGTCTTCCTTCCTTCTTTCTCTCATTCTTTCTTTTTCTTTCCTTGCTGTCAATTGCGATTTGATACTACAGTAGTTCCGAAATCAACAACAGGAGTGGAAATATGAAAACAGCCACAGTGGCAGCGGCAACAACAACAATAGCAGTAACAACAACAATAGCAGTAATGGCAGCACCAGCAGCAGCAGCAGCAGTGTCAAGAGAAGACGAGGTCCATGACTGCTCTATTCGCGTGCTCTCTTTCTTTCTTTCTTTCTTTCTTTTTTTGACATCGATCTCTTCGCTTCGTCTCTTAATTGCTTGTGGCGGTGGTCGGTGCTGCTTCAGTAGTATATAGATTCGCCTTGTATCTCGCTTCGTTCTTCCTTTGTTCGACTTCCATCAGCATAGACCGCTCTCGCTCTTCTTCCTTGCTTGCCGATATCAGTCGCAACTGCCTTCTTCCTTCTTTCCTTCCACATCCTCCTCGCCTCTTCCCGCGCTCATATCTTCTGCTCTCCAACTTCAAACTAGCTGGCTAGCACACACACACACACACTCACTCACTCACACTTGCTCTGTGGCAGACTGTCAGCTTCCTTCACCCTCACACATACCAAAAGCAGAGTGACACTCTCGCACATCAACATCAACCCACACTCTCACTTACTCACTCACATACCCACAAGAAAAACACAAAAAAAACACTCAATATAGCAGCGACATCATCAACGCCGCTTCTTTTTCTTTCGTTCTTTCTTTTGTTCTCTCGTTCTCCGTTTCTTTCGCTTTCTCTCTCATCGATTGTGTACTGCTCTTCTCAATCATTTGACTAGCCCAGCGCGCTCTCCTCCATCTCCAGCTTCGTCATCCTCCCTCTACTCCTCCCTCAATCCTCTACCTTCCTCGCTCCTCCCTCCTTTTCTGACATCACTTTGTTTTTGTTTTTCTTTCTCTCTTCCTTCTCTCCTTCCCTGTTTGTTTGTATCTACGATGACTCGCAAGTTGGTTACTGATACTCCGGATTGCCACGCGCTCTTTTCCAAGCACCAATATCTCTTGGCTGCGACCACGGCAACCGAGGCTCATGCCACCAAGTATCGCGACTGGAAGTCTCGTCTTGCCGTGGTCACTGAGGCTGCCCATGGCCTCCATGAAGAAGCCGAGTCTGACGAGTATGACTCTGAGGATGATACCGATGAGCATCTTGCTGAGCTTGATGCCCGCGCCACTGAGCTGATCGCCGCCGCTGACAAACTCTCTCACATCATGCACGAGTCCAAAGATGCCTACATGGTTGCATTCTCGCAGTACAGCAGTGCCTTCTCCGAATATGGTCGTCACTTGGTCCCAACGGCTCCTGCCAAGCGTCGCGTCAAGGCTGCTGCCAAACTCGCCGATGCCAAACGCTCCATCCTGGCGGCAACTGCGCTGTTTGAGGCTGATCTCCGTCGTGCAGATGAGCTGTACGATTCATACCGCCAGCTTCACTCTGAGCTGTGCCATGCAGTGTTTGGTACTCACAAGGTTCCACCTCATTCTGCCATCAAGGTTCCAGAGCGCATTGGCCAGGCTGTCCCCATTCCAGATGACATGACCGCAATGCTCAACCAGTTCATTCTTGGCCTTGGCGTCAAGCCTGATGATTCAGCTGCCGGTGCATCTGGAGAGTCTACACCCAAGCTGGGCAAGGAGTCATCTGCTGCCGCTGGTGGTGCTGCTGGTGGTAATGAGACGTATACAGCAGACTACAGTGTTCCACTCGAGGGTGAGGTTCTTGTTTGGTATTCAACTAACAATGCAAATGCACATTGGACATATGAGTTCTTGCGTGTCAGAGAGAATGGAATGATGGATTTGTACTCATTGGATCAGAACACTCACTTGGAATATGACTTAACTCAGTGCAATATATCTAAGACTGACTTCCATCACCGCCAAAATGTACTTCAAGTTACTGTCTATCCAGAAGACACTCCGTCCATCTACGTCCAATTTGCCATTCACCAAGATGCGACTGGGTATTGCCGTACGATGCAGAGCTTCAATCCAAACTTCCAGCAGCTGGATGATGGCGAAGCTAGTGTTTCTGGCATTGACATTGGGCTGGGCATGACTTCATCTTTCCCTGGCCAGCTTCAGCGTGGCCCAGGCAGTGTGTCGAGCGCTTCATTTGGTGGTCACCACTCTCATTCGCATCATCAGCATGGATTGTTCCCCACCAATGGCAGCGCCAGTGGACCAGGCAGCCACGTTGGTTCATTATCTGCCTCTCATCATGGCAACCATCATGGCAGTGGCCAGTCAATGATGACTGAGTTACTCATTGGCACGCTCTCCATTTACGGCCACTTGACCAACGCCAATGGCACCAGTACATTCCAGCTGGTGAGCGATGCACTTGAACAGGCAGAATGGGTTCGCACTGAAGCAGTCTTGGAGTATAATGCTAGTGAATCTGCACTTGTATTCAAAGAGCTTGGCACTCATCAGATTTTATACACCATTAACCTGAATAATGTCCATCGTCATAATGTGGCCAATTGTCATGAAAGTGTATTTGGTAACCAGCGTAGCTTCCTTCTCCGCGTAAACAACAACAAATCTGGCAGTGAGAATGAGTTGGTGTATTTGTCCACAGATAACTGGCGCCATAAGACTGCTTGGATTTGTGCTATAATGGCGCTTACTATTCCAGATGTGCATCATCCAAACAAGAATAACATTCCAGATTTCAGATGTGCTCGTGCTTTACAGCTTCGTGTCAGTGATATCAAATCTGACCAGAAGGTTGACCATTATTTGACTGTTAGATTGGCTGGTGAATATGTTGGTCGCACTTCAGTTCGTCACATTCGCTCGTCATCCAGTAGCAATAGCAGTGGTGGTGGTGGTGGTGGTAGCAGCAGCAGCCATAGCAGCCATAGCAGCAATCATCATGGACATGGCCATAGTGATGATTTTGCATTCTCCAACATTCCCTCATTGCGCAGTGGGTTGGCCATTGCCATTAACAGCCACGCAGCCACCACTCACCGTTCAACTTTGCTGGGCGAAGCTTTTGTTAATTTGGAAACACTGACTCCTGGTGTCACCTACCAAGGCCACTTCCCATTCATTGCTTCAAACAAAGATGGCAGCAGCGGCTCAGCATCTTCAGCCGACAACAATGCTGCCTTGACTAATAGTGACTCATCTCCGTCTGCATCCTCAGCTACAGTTCGTCAAGGCCATCCACCATCCTTGCAAACATCAACCTCTCATGTTGGAGATGTGCACTTAATGGTTCGTGTTGACAGCTTCATTGTACTGCCTTCTGTTGAGTATCGCCCACTGGTTAACATGTTGGCTGATTTCGAGTCTCGTCTTACATTTGACTTGCACACAGTTTCACATAGCATTGACTGGGTTGTTGATAAGATGCTTAAAGTTGCAATGGGTGAGAATAGAGCACTCGACTGGTTGACAATGCTGGCTGCCCATGAAATCTCCAAGACTGACAATCCAAACATCCTGTTCCGTGGCAATACTCTTTTCACCAAAGGGTTTGATGTTTACATGAGAATTGTGGGCATTCCGTATGTGAATGAAGCCATTGGTGGCGTCATTCGTGATATTTGCAGCCGTCACATCGTGTGCGAGGTGGATCCTGCTCGCCTGGTTACCACTTCGGTCACCCCATCTTCTCTCGCCAATGCAGCTGCTTCTGGAAACAGCACTGGTAGCAATGGAGGAGTGTCTTCTGAGTTGCTGACATCAAAGTGGAATGTATTCAAGCCGTACTTCCGCCAGCTGTGGAATGCCATCATCAACTCTGCTCGCTTCATTCCACCCGATCTCCGCGAGGTGTTCTCTCGCGTTCGTTCCCTCATCGATGCCAAGTTTGGAACGTCTTCATCTGGCCATGCTGCCTACTATGGCAGCGGTGCATCTCGCCGTCCATCTGGATACCATCACTCTCCAGCCATACCTCCAAGTCCTATTCCGCTTCATCACAGCGGCAGCAGCGGCAACCTCAGTGCTGGTCTCCACGGTGGTGGTGGCAGTGGTGGTGCTGCCTCAAGCAATGTGCGCTACACCTGCATCAGCGCAATGTTCTTCCTGCGTCTGATCTGCCCAGCTCTCACTTCACCGCGCACATTTGGTATTGTCAACACCAACCCTGACTCGCAGGTGATGCGCACTCTTGTCTTGCTCGCCAAAGTCCTGCAGGCCATGGCCAATCTCAGCGAGGTCAAGGAGCCACACATGATGCCAATGGCCGAGGTTATCAAGGAGAACACGCCATCCATGCTGGCTTTCTTGGATGCACTGGCCACTCCGGAAGCCAACTCTGCAGACATGAGCGACACTGCCAGCATCCACCACAGCCATCTCGGCATTTCTCAGCAGCAGCAGCACAACTATCAGCCATACTCATCTGCTCGCTCGTTTGTTAGCCACAACTCACACGAAAACTACGGCAGCAGCCATGGCGGCCAAACCTCCTCGGTCACAGTGCCACGCAATGACATGTATGTCATTCCAGATGATGTTTACTACCGTCTCTTCCCGTCCATTTCTCCATCAAGCTCGACACCAGTTGGTCCAGGCGGTATCATCTCGCCTGCTCTCTCCACCTATGCCTCTCCATCCATGAATGAGCACAGCCACCACTACGGCTACAACAGCAACGGTCACCGCATCCACAACCAATATGGCCACAACCACAGCGCTGCTGACAAGACCAATCCGCTCAATGGCACTAACATGCGTCCCGAGCAGTCCTTTGCCTCGCCGCGCTCAGCCTGCCTTGTTGATATCGACCTCGAGATGTCCACCTTCGCTGCCAAGATTTCTCAGCATCACCGCCAGGATGTGTACCGTTTGATTCAGTCGGTTGGCAACACTGAATCGTCGCCAATGCTGCTCAAGGATTTGTTGCACGAATGCGACCGTATCTGTGAGCTGACCAAGCGCTGCGCCGAGTCTGGTTTGGCCGATGTTGCTGTGGAAGTGCCAAAGGGTCCAATTCATTAAAAGTAAAAGTATAACCCAATTTCTATTCATCGACTTTTTTTATATTTGCAAGCTACACTTTAAAACATATCAATCTTTTCTCTCATACCTTATACTTATTTGATGGATTGCGAGTGCTATAAATTGTAACACAGGCTTGGTGTGGTTCATTTTATTGCGGCATTCGCCTTGCCATCACGCATTTACGTATACAGTTGTGTTCTGATTGATCTACAGGAACAGCATTACTGTTTAATCAAAACAAGGACAGCAAACCGAAAAGTTTAAACCAAAAAAGATATACTATAGTTATTGGAGAGTTACAAATTGCCGCAGATGGAATAAACCCGTGCCACTAAATTCTCTAACGGGCTTCGGAACCAGCATATTGAGCTTGCCAGTGATCGTCACCTTGGTGTCAGACTCCACGTTCTTAAGCAAAAGATTGAGCTGTTTTGGTCCAACCGTCGAACCAGGCTCGATCATGAGTTCACCCTCGAGATCCTTGATATCCTCGTACTCGATAATGGCCATTGGTGCGGTGATTGGCTTCTTAACAGGGGTACTCAGCTTAACAGTAGCGATGACAGAGCCAAATTCGTTTGTGAAGTGGCCAGTTAAATAATCACCTTGTTTGGTAAGATAACCGTTTGCCGTGTGCTTCATATCTGAGCGAGAGAGAGAGAGAGAGGGCAGAGAGGGTCTGTGTGTGTTTGTGCGTACGTGCTTGTGCGTGAGTGAGCGAGTGTTTGTGCGTGAGTGAGTGAGCGAGCGAGTGGGGAGAGAGCAAGGATCAAACGACTGGAAAGAGCTGTACTGTGATGTAGAAGTAGAGGCTCGATGATATATGCTCGGACGAGCGCTGTCCCCACATGTATATACACATATACATTCAAAGGAAAGAGTGACGAGAATCGTGAGTATTCTGCATCTCGACAGTCGGCAAAGAAGTTGAAGAGATGAGAGTGGAAAGAGTAGTCACCGCTTGCTGTCTCTCAGCTCAATTGAGTGAGAGCAAGCAAGAATACAAATGCCATATCACCGAGCAAGTCAGGAGAGAAAGGATGTAAAAGAAAAAGAAAATATGCCTGAGCACACAGGCGGCGCAGTTCTGCATATCAACAGTTATATGAAGATGAGACTGACTGTAGATTAACTACAGCAGCAGACTTCACAGCAACGCACAGTCCCAGGGCTAACATGAAACACGAAGCACATACATGTGTGTGGAGGAGGGGGTGATTGCAACTCTGTTACACGCTCTCGAAGCCAGCACGCATTGGGCAGACTGAGCTTCCCACGTTTTGTTTTTTATTGCAATTTACACTGGGACAAAGATGATACCTTCACTGTGGAGTGCAAAAAGGAAACAAATCAAGCTGTGTGCGAAAAGAGCACGGAAGATACGAAAGGCAATCACACACATGTAAATGTACATAACAGTCGGCTGTAAGTTTGCCATACTGGGATGCAATGTGTGCGGCCCGTTATCAATTTCTACCTGAAAGAACTTTGAAACACTCTTTTGAAGGTGATAGATGAGTGTTGGCAGTAATTGCCAGCTTGATTCGGGATGCTGTGGTGAACTTTATCAATGTATTTCTTTTCTTTTCATTTCATTTGCGGTGAGTTGCGTTGAATGAGTGTGAGGCAGTGCAAGTTCAAGTTGAATGTTGACAAGTGAGAATAATGTGGAGTGAGCAGAAACAGTTTAACGACAGAGAGCCGCATCGATGACCTGCTCGGTGTAGCTCCACAGGTCGTCTTGAATAGCGACGTCGTCGGCAACCGGATGCGACGCGAATCTCATTCTGTCCGCGTAGTAGTATCCGGTCTCGGCAGCCACCTCGGGCGAGAGTGCGCACATGATTGGCGTCAGCGCGCCTTCGAGCGGCGTCCGGAACAGGAAGCTGCCAACCGGCATCAGCATCGCAGTCAGCGCGTCGTGCCGGAACAGATTGGTCGCCACAGCGCCGGGATGCGGCGCATACACAGCCACGCCGTCGGCCTTCACGCGGCGAGCGAGCGCCTTGGCGAAGATCAGGTTGGCCAGCTTCGAGTGGCCGTATGCGCGGTAGCGGTTGTATGTCGTGTAGTCCGGCGACAGCGCGGCGTAGTCGATGGCCGACACGACGTTGCTGGCGCACGAGCTGAGCACGACCACGCGCGACCCGCGGACCAGGCGCGGGCGGAGCAGCCGCACCAGCTGGAAGTGGCCGATGTGGTTGGTGCCCCACTGCAGCTCGAATCCGTCGGGAGTCTCGAACAGCGGCGTGTTCATCACTCCGGCGTTGCACACGAGCAGGTGCAGCTGCGGATCCGAGCCGTCGCTGCGCTTGA
>MU602867.1:13275-39973 GCA_025201865.1 Ramicandelaber brevisporus | reverse complement strand
ATGCTTGGGATTGGCTCGTGTGGTGAATGCCAGAACAATATCCTTGGCATCCTTACCTCACCTAATGTTAAATGATTCGTTCTACAGACTTTGCCCGCAGCACTGGGACAATGAGCGGCTCCGCCATCATGATAGCTGCGGTATTCATATATAAAAAGAGGCCCTGTTTACTGTCAGCAGAGGTATGAATCTGTCTTTGTTCACTAGTCAGCAGTTTCTCAGAGTATACGGAAAGAAAAAGAAAGTCTCCCCCACCATCCTCATAAATGTCATCCGCTCACAAGCACACTTACGAACTTCACTACTTTAAACAAATGGTTGCTCGTCCTGAGACCATCCGCGGACTGCTCAGCCTTGGCAACATTCCATTCACAGTTTCGGAATACGGCTTGCTGGAGTGGGGCAAGTATAAGAACAACTTCCCGCATGGTCTTGTCCCAGTCCTGACTATCCGAGACGCTGACACGAATGAGATCTTTGCAGAATTAACCGAATCATCGGCCATCGAGAGGTACATTGCCAACATGATTGGCCATCACGGTGACAATGCTGTCGAGCAGGCACACATCGATGCCATCCGTATGCAGATTGACCCTGTAGTGAGCACATTGTATGCGCACTACTGGACCCCGGCAGAAGGCAAACCAATGCGTGCCGAGGCCGTCAAGAAGGCGCTTGATACTCTCTTCCGTTATCACGAGCCGATTCTGGCCAAGAATGGCGGCAATGGCCACTACGTCGGCGACCGCATCACTATTGCCGACTTGTTTGCGACTCAATTAAAGCTGCTTGCCGAACGTGAGGGTCTTGCTGAGCTTGTCAGCGAAGAGGCTGCCCCACTGTTCAACAAGGTTGTCGAGAACACATTGGCGGAGCCGAGACTGCAAGAATACTATGCAGATGTCCAAAAGCGCACTGCTGAGCAGTTAGAGGTAAATTGGCCTGGCCAGTTCACTCCACCCGCTTTCCGTTTACAAGCTAAGAATTAAACAGTGCACTTAATGAACTATCATTCAACTTAATCATCCATTTGCCTCCACTAGCTCCTCAAATGTATGTGATAAATGTGTTCAACTTGTTCAATTCTACAAACATAAAAGAGAATCCTAGTTTAATGATGAGTTTCAGCCAAGTAAAAGTTGATGAGACCATTTGTCGAGCTATCGTGAGATGACACACCGCCCGCCTTGGCATTGTCTTGAGTAAGTTCAGGCAGAATCTTCTTGGCAAGCTGCTTGCCCAGTTCGACACCCCACTGGTCATACGAGTTGATGTCCCAGATGATGCCTTGCACGAAGATCTTGTGCTCGTACAATGCAATCAAGGCACCGAGCGCAAATGGCGACGTCAGCACCGGTGACACCAGGATGGAAGTGCTCGGGCGGTTTCCGGTGAAAGTCTTGTGCTTGGCAATCTTCTCGATATCGTCAGCGAACTTGGAAGCGGCGACATTGGCAGCAACTTTGTGCTTGGCAGCGAGTTCGGCAATCAGCTCAGCACGAGCCTGGTCAGTAGACTTGCCGAGCATCAGGGCCTCGGTCTGAGCAAAGAAGTTGGACAGCAGAGCGCGATGATGCTCGGGGTTAACAGAATCAGCGTTCAGCGAATGAGTGGCCGCGAGGAAGTCCATTGGGACAAGCTTGGTGCCCTGGTGGAGCAGCTGGTAGAAGGCATGCTGACCGTTTGTGCCAGGCTCGCCCCAGATGATTGGTCCGGTGGAGTAAGGAACGGTACTGCCATCACGAGCCACGTACTTGCCGTTTGACTCCATATCGCCTTGCTGGAAGTAGGCTGAGAAGCGGTGAAGATACTGGTCATACGGCAAAAGAGCCTGGCTCTGTGCGCCAAAGAAGTTGTTGTACCAAACGCCAATGACGGCCAAGAGAACCGGCAGATTGTTGCTCAGCTCCTCAGTGCGGAAATGGTCATCCATGGCATGGGCACCAAGCAGCAGCTCGTAGAAGCGGTCAAAGCCGACTGAGATGGCAATTGACAGACCAATGGCGGACCACAGCGAGTAGCGACCGCCAACCCAGTCCCAAAAGGCAAACATGTTGTCGGGGTGGATGCCAAACGCTGTAACCGCCGCTGTGTTTGTGGACAGCGCCACAAAGTGCTTGGCAATATGCTCCTCTTTGGCGCCATATGCCTTGAGGAACCAGTCGCGGGCCGAGTGAGCATTCAGCAATGTTTCTTGGGTGGTAAATGTCTTGCTAGCCACGATGAACAGCGTCGTCTCTGGATTGCACTGCTTGAGAACCTCGGCAATGTGAGTGCCGTCCACATTGGACACAAAGTGCGAGTCAATCTCTGGGTGAGCAAAGTGCTTGAGCGCCTCAACAACCATGACTGGGCCAAGATCAGAGCCACCGATGCCGATGTTCACAACCGACGTGATGCGCTTGCCCGTGTATCCAGTCCATTTGCCCGAACGGACCTCGTCCGAGAAGCGGCGCATGTGGTCCAAAACATCAACCACGCCAGGCATGACATCCTCGCCGTCTACAACGATCGGACCGGCGCTCACCGGCTTCGAGCTGCCATCCTGACGAGGCAGCAGGTTGCGCAATGCCACATGCAAGACGGCGCGGCCTTCGGTGAAGTTGATTTTATCACCGGTAAACATGCGCTCACGCATACCAGGAACGCCAGCCTCTCTTGCCAACTGAAGCAGCAGCGCAAGCGAAGCGTCGTCCACGAGGTTCTTGGAAAGGTCAACCAGGAACTTGGCCTTGGTGTTCGCGTCAGAGCCAGCAGAGAGCTCGACTGTGCGAGAAAGACGAGCAAAGCGAGATGAGTCAGCCTCGAAGGCTTCGCGAAGGTCGAAAGCCTTGCCCTCGGCGTCGTAGTGAGCCTGGAGGGAGGACCACGCGGGCAGCTCAGAAGCGAGAGTCATTTGCGTCGAGAGTAATAGGTTCGCGTGTTGCAAGAAAGAAAAGAAGAAAGAAAAAAGAGTAAAGAAAAGGTTGGTGTTCGTGTGCGTAGCGAGGTTGCGTGACGTGTGTGTGTGTGTGTGTTTGAATGCGTGTGTATATATGTCAAGCAGCGGAAGCCTGATAAGAGTCGTCGCAAGTGGCATGATACGAGTCCCTCTTTTATATCATCGATGTCAGGCAAAAGGGGGAAGGGAGTGGAAGGATTGGCTCCGGTCACCCACTGCATTGTCGAGACGACGCGAGAATCGGCCGATGTCACGCCGAGGTTGATGCGTAATGGAACGACCACACAGTGCTCTTGTTCGAAACGGAGCCGACTCCCTTCTGATTTCAAAACACCAACTGACTGACTGACTGACTGACAAATACAGCTCGGCAGATCTTCTCGATCTCGAAACAGGATGCAAGCGCCGTCACAGCCTATCACAACAACAGCAGCAACAGCCGCAACAGCCGCAACTGCAACGGCGGCAACATCGGTGCCGAATAGACATGAGCCATTTGATATTGTCATCTTGGGCCGAACAGGCACGCGGATCTCGGCACTTTCAAACGACCTCGGCGCAGCATTGAGCGAGTACACATCAACGCGACCGCGCATTCCATTGACACGAGCATATCGACTCGAGTTCCTGCTGCCTGTATTGGATTTGGACTCGTTCATTGACATCTGGAGAAGGCGAGAGCTGTCGTTGATTTATTATGTGACAAGTTCCAAGCTAGGGTGGAATCCATTGATGGAGGCAATGTATCGCGCTGTTATTCAACTGTCCAGCAGCTTTGACGATGACACTACTCGGATAAACCTACGGCAAACGCGGGATGATGACAAAGGATTGATGAATGGTGTGCAGGCGACACAGGTGGTGGCGTCTGTTTACATGCTTTACATGCTGTATCAATGCACTCCGAAGACTATGCATAAAGTGCGCATTCCGATTGATCTCGACAGAGCACAGTTGCATCTCAAATTGGATCGATACCTCAGTGCATGGATTAAAGCACTGACTGCAGCTGGTCCGGACAGCAGTGAGGATGTCACAGAATCACCCGCAAAGTGGATTGCAAATGATGCGGATTGTCGCAAGATTGCCAAAGGCATGCAACAGGCACTGCTTATTCTGCGCACGATGGAGACTCAAAATATGGTTGTGGTGACAGCATGGCTAGATTCCAGAGAACACTTGTTAAGAGTTGACCAAGGTGGCAATATCGTCGATGTTAAACAATCAGCAACAGCAATCAGTGACAAAGCACCGCTGAAAAGCTATACTGTAGAGAGTAAAGTGAGCAAAGTGTACAATTACCTAGCAGCAGAGAGTCACGACGAAGTTGTAAACAGTTTGAGCAGTGCAAACAATGTTGCACAGAGATATGCACAGTTGAAAGACGAGCTGAGAGGAATGAGTGGTGAACTGGTTAGCAATATTGGCGATGGCACAGATGATTCCGCCTCGGCTGAACGCACCGCAGTGATTCGTGACATTTTCGATAACATTCTTGGAACTCACAATGTCCAATTCAAGGCTATGTCTGCAGACGAACCGACCTCAAGTATTGCTAGTGGTGCTGATGAGAATGGTCAGTTGAGGCTTGTTAGTATGAAAGTACAGGGTATTGGCGGTGGGTTAGTCAAGGAAGAGACAAATGATGATTCACTAGCAGACGACATCCAGCAAGCTCTCGGGACGTATCGAAGTCAGAGATTGGACACATTTGATAGTAGCAGGGATGAGAACGGCAACTTTACTCTGATAAGAAAACCAAGGAAGAGGAACGAAGCTAGCCAGCGACATCAGCAACAACAGTAACTATTAAAACACACTTTTAATTCCATGCATACAATGATGATTCCAAAGCAGATACAATGTCATTCACAAATCGAGAGCAGATAAAGTTGAATTCCGAAGAAAAAAAAACAAAGAAAGCAAATGCAAGAAAAATCACCACCGAAAAATTATAAACAAAAAGAAACAAAAAAGTAATAGGTAAATCGCAGAATGAACAGCGACGACGCAAAGGAGTTTGTGCTGGCAGCCACCGGTGTTGCCAAGCGGGTTGTCCACTACGGCTGGATCCCTATGATCGTTGCGATCGGCTACTTTAACACGACTCCAAGACCACCAATTGCTCGCATCCTCAGTCCACTTGCCATGTAAAAAAAAGACATCAAACCTACACACACGTTACATTACATTTGACTATTAGATATCATACTCTGTTGAATAGAACATATACTTCCTCAACTCCAAAAGACATTTAGAACGAATGAATAAAAACACAAAGGCAAGGAGCTGATATGAAAGGGGAGAGAATAGTTTGAATAGATAGTGATGCAAATCAAAAGAATAAAAGAGAGAAATGTCATTCAACTTGTTTATTTTAACGAGACAGGATGTGATACGGACGGACTGGACGGGTGCCTTCAAGCTGGAGTGCATACATGAGGGCATCTTTGGCCTTGTCAGCCTCGCCGGCTTCAACTGCGATTCTTCCAATCAAGTACCATGCTTCGGCCAAATCCCATCCACGAGACTTGACGACGGCTTGAAGCAATCCATCGGCCATGGCAGTGCGTTTCTGCTCAAAGTAGATTTGAGCCAGCTGCACCTGGGAAGTAACATATTGCGAGTCCAAGGCAAGGGCCGATTCAAAGTGACGAATGGACTCAGAATGAGAGTCTGGGGTGGCAGCCGCCAGGGCGAGGAGACCGCGCTGATGCCAGGCTTCAACAGACTCGGGGCTGAATCTCTGGGCTTCAGCAATGGCATCCCGAGCATCGTTATGCTTACCAAGACGGCGGAACGCGTCAGCAGAAGTGAGCCACAGTCCAGCAAGCACAGTGCTACCGCGCTCAATGTGATGGCGAGACTTGGTGGCAACTGGACGACCGGCGTACGTTCCATTGATGACAGCAGCTGCAGACGGAGTGACAGAGCCAGAGCCATGTGGAGATGATGGTGGCTGTTGCTGTTGCTGTTGCTGCTGTTGCTGTTGAGATGAAGGGAAGCCAACCATCAGAGTTGATTCAGCAAATCCACTGTGCATCATTGGGCCATTTCCACTTGCATGTCGATGTGAGTTTACATTGGTTAAAGCACGGGTGCCATTAACAGAGTCAGTCGACGATGCATCGTTTCCTGAGCGCTTTGAAGAAACCAACAGTGATTTGCGAGATTTTGATAAACGCAAATTGCCACTGGGAGGAGATGAAATTGCTGCGGATGCTGCGAGAACTCCATCTGTTGCTGCTGCATTGTTGGCTGGTGAGTCTGGTGGATAGTTGGCATGAGCCTCGGCAAATGAAGGAGTACTGCCATTCTTTACATCACCGACAACTTGGGCTGAAGCAGAGCGTGATCCATTTTGTTGCTGGTGCTGGTGCTGTTGCTGCTGCTGCTGCTGCTGTTGGGACTGAGATTGAATACCAAGCTGAGCATACTGGTCAGCATCGCCCATGCTCTTCCGGCGAAGAAGAGTGCCAGTTGATGATGCGGAGTCATGACGACGAGCGATACCGCCGAGAATTGAACCTTTGCTGGGAGTCTGTCTACGCTGCATACTCTGTTGAGCTGCATTCGCTGCGGTACCAGTTGAGGGTGCAGAAACGGCTGCTGCAGCAGCGGCAGCAGCAGATGAGAGAGTGATAGATGGATAAATGCGAGCAAATAAAGCAAAGATTGGACTATGCAACTTCAATGCAATTTCTGGACCGTGAATCAATTCCAGGATACGAGCTTGAGTTATTTTCAGCTCCAAATACTCTTCGCCCTCCTCAACTGATCCACCCTCAGGTGTTTCTGCTGGATAGTGACTAATGGTGCTGCGACGACTGCTGATACTACGTTTGCCACCAGCACCAACACCATCATCGCTGGACCCACTACTACCAGCAACAGCAATGTTAGCAGAAGTAGCAGTATTATGGTTAACAACAGACTGACGACGGCTTGCAATTGATCCACCAATGGCAGCGTCAGCTGAAATTTGAGATTGCAGAGATAAATCAACACTGTGCCAAGCAGACTCGCGCAATCCAATCTCACATGTACGCAATGCACTTTGTAGATCCTGCTGGGATGTCAATAGTAATGCAAGCAAGTTGAATGACGGAAGATGGCTCTTGTCTATCCCAATTGCCTTCTTAATTGCTGCAATTGCCTGGATCGTGTCTCTACCTTCTGCCAATTGAAGAGCATGTTGATAATGCAGCTCAGCATTGCCTGGATTCAGCTCTGCAGCCTGCTCAAACAATCCCAGTGATCTGGCTTGATTTAATTTGCGAGTGTCAGGGTTGGACGTGTTCATGGCAATGGCTCCACATCCGGCTGCCACGAACTGCAAAGCGAGCGAATGGAGAGCCGGGGTTACAGTGAGTCCTTCTCTAATGCTAGCTGCATCCAGCATCTCTGACTGGCTATACTTATTACACAGTTCCAATGCAAACTCAGCATGATCCACGCACTGTTGAGACTTATTCAAATGCTGTAAATCCAATCTGGCTGCAATGATAAGTGTCTCAATAATCAGCACAACTGGCTCTAAATCACGCTTAATGTCGACTGGCTCGGTAGATGCAGACACTGTGATGTTTGGGAGTTCATCTGCATTCTCTTCTTTCGATGAAGAGCCATTGTCGTCCATTGTGATGGCAGATGCTCTGGCAGTGCGCTCCTTCTCCAGCAATTCCAGTTGCTTTTTAGCCAATTCAGTGTATGATCTAATGACTAATTCTGCTTCATAATATTCACCAACAGCCATCAGTGCATGTGCCAAATGACGCAAAATGCGAGGGGAATGGAAAGTTAGTCGAGTGGCTCTGTACAGTATATCGATCAATCGTCTAACGTCACTCTCTCTTTGCGATGCTCCAAATAGCTGCCAATCCAACAGTGTCTGATCCACCAACTCTAATATTAAATCATTGACTCTGTTGGAATGTGGGAACTGACCAACTTTGCAAGATGACAAATGCTCTTCGCATCTCAAGTGCAAATCAATCATTTCATCTCGGAATGTCTTTGGAATGAATCCATTGTTCGATAAGGACGCAAATGATACTTCACGTCCAGGCAGAGCCAATCCAGCATGCTGAAGTCCAGACAAGTACTTGATGAACACTCGTAAGTTATGGCCTCTTCGTTCAAGTCTAAATGAGCGTCTTGGCCAGTTGCATGAGAGATCTGCATATTGTCTAAATGCTGAATACACTGCGTTTGTATACTCCTCATCTGAGAACAAATCAGTCATTGACAAAACATCGTCGTCATTGGCATCTTCATTGGCATCATCGCTTGAATGATACTGTTCTACAAACTGCAGTTGGCGTACATATTGAGCAATAAATGGCAAGCGATACATGATTTCCTCCAGCCACATTGTAGTCTCATTATGCTCCGGTGCATGTGGATGGCCGTTGGCATACGAAGCTGCCTCCAAATACAAATCGAGAGCTGCTGAGTGCTGGCCAGAATGCTCCAGTATTATTCCATACATTGCCACATGCATGTAGTAGATGCAGACTCCGTATGCAGGCGAGATGGTCGAGTGTGGCGTTGGGGTTAGCGGTGACAACACTCTTGCTGCTGCATCAAAATCGTTGCCGTGGAAGTGAGTGCGAGCCAGCAACACCGCCAGCTGGTAGTGTTCTTCAGGGCCAGCGCCGTTTGCATCGTTGGCTGAACGCAGCGCCTTGCGGACATTGTCAAACAACTTGCAATGAGCTGGATTCGTGCCCACAACAGGCAATGTGTGCGACACGCTGAACGAAGATACAATTTTGTCGTCATCGATGTTGATGGTAAAGGTGTCGTCGAATGCGCCAGCTGGGTCTGCTCTGCCAACGCTCTTCAACGCCTCGTTGAGGTCGACTTCAGCAAGTGCAATCTGGCGCAGTACCTCGCCGGAGGGATCGCCCTTGTACTTGGAATAGCGACGTGCTGCATCTGGAAGTGCTGCAGTGTCGCTCTTGCAACGCGCCTGGTCGAGAGTGGCGGTAACTTGCTCCTTCTTTGTCGCCATGGCACACGTAAGGGCAAGGAAAAGGAACCGAAGAAGCGAGCGAGAGTGAGTGAGAGTGAGAGAAAAAGAGGTTGCTGTTGTTGAAAAAAGTATAAACCCGTAACGGTTGATAGTAGTCGCCGGGAGAGTGAGAGAGAAAGACAGGGAGATAGGGATACAGAGACGGGGGAGAGGCTTACTAAAAGGTCGTGAATAGATTAGCCGTTCCTGGAAGCGAGATGAACAATGCTTGAACAATGCTTGAACAATGCTTGAACGTTGGATGGTTTGAAGGTTTGAAGGTCAGAACGAGAGAAGTACAGTGTGAATACACAGAGATGGAAGAGAGAGTGTGTGTGCTATAGCTGCGAAGCATGCAGCATCCTCGTTTGCTTGTGCAGTCGGTGCATATTAACTCTCAGATGGATGTCTTGTGTACATGTAAAGCACACTTCGGCATCACATGCACTGACATTGGATGCAATCTCACAACCAATCAGCGTGAGACAGTCGAAAATTGAAAAAGAAAAAGAAAAAGAATTGAAAATAAATCAAAATCATAATTAGTTTACGTGCCTCTTTATTTTTGATTTAAATTTAAATTTAATTTCTTGCATTCATTTTTTGTGTCGTTTTTGCTGCTGTGATTGTTTCTGCTGTGATAGTCGCAGCTGTCGTTTTTTGTTGTTGGAGATCGAGGGAGCAGTTGGAGTGTGATCTCGTCCTCTCCCACCGCACCTCTGAACAACCTCCACCCTCGTTCATATCCCCTTCGATCTATATCATCATCATAAAAAATGGCCGCCAACAAGTACGCTAATGCTTTTCATTGCTGATCTTGCCTCTTCTCTCTTTTTCTTCGAAGAAGAGGAGGGAAGATTCGGGCAACTGATTCTGCCATGCTACTGCTATAAGTTGTGCTGCAGCCACGCCCTTTCTTTTATTCACGCTCTATCATCCTCCTGAACGCAACCGTTCTCAAGGCTCTTGACTCGTCGCGCGCGGCTAATGCTGCGCTTGCACTGGTCTTGATCTTGTACTCGCTCGAGTTTGTATTCTCCTCAGCAGATAACTGTGCTCTATTGATGTACAGTTGCTTGCTGATTCTATCCGAATGGCACGTGCTCACTTTGCTATGCTTGTGGCTTTGTTTGCTAGCCTGACGGATGACTTGGGAGTTTAAACAAGTTTGCTCGTCTTTGCCCTCCATTATGCACACATATATATCTATATGTGTTTGTGCTTGTGCTTGTGTGCATTGCGTTCCGACTTGTTCTCCTCAAATGTAGCAACTTACTACTGGCCACGGCGCATGTTTGCTCTTTTCGTTTGTGCAATAGCATAAGAGCTTACAGTTACCGCGCTCGATGGATATTCTCCCTGCAACCCGGTGTGCACCTGGAGATCGTGGCTGGATATCTCGTCTCTGACTTACTGCTGCTGCTGCTGCTGTTGCTCAGCACATGGTAGTAAATGTCAGCGAGGAATTGCTGGTATGGGACAATTTCTGTTATGGAGAGCGTCACTCCAGTCAAATGCAGTACCAACTTGCCAAGAATGCTTCATGGCGATTGATGCTTGAAATATAGTGATCAGGCTAGCTAACCATTTCCTGAATGGTTTATCTCACTCACTATTGCAATAAAGGGTGGCTGCAGTTTGCAGTATGCAGTATGCATGTATACAAAGTGGGTTTATAACCACTTTTTGCAAATCTATGCTTTGCATCTGTTTTTATGCTCTATTCAATCAACTGTGTATTGTGTTTTGTGTTATATATCATCTTTTATCCATCTTTATTTGCATCATTTGAACAGGACCACTACCCCAACCGTCGCTGAGATCCTCACCCCAGAGACCATCCTCAAGAAGCGCAAGGTCGCCACCAAGGCTGCCGCTGCCACCGCCGCCTCCAAGGTTGCCGCCAAGAAGGTATGTTTGCATCAGTTGCTATCATTTATCTCTCTCCATTGGGTTGAGGTGATGACAAAGCTTAATCGCTTTCGATTGACTAGTGCCACAGCGCACGATGAGGCCATCAATCAAATACCATCTTTCGGGACTGATTCTCTACCATTGTGTATTCTCCACAGTACATGGTTGCATTCATCCACTCTATGTTGGCATGAACTTTTGTTTACTGACACTGTATCTCATTGATTTATGTGATCTATCCACGATTTGACGCATACTATTACTATTATTACTACTACTAACAGGCTGCCCGTGCCAAGCGCAACGTCCTCTTCAAGCGCGCTGAGCAGTACGTCAAGGAGTACAAGACCGCCGAGAAGGAGGAGATCCGTCTCCGCCGTCAGGCTCGTGCTGCTGGCAACTTCTACGTTGCTGGCCAGCCAAAGGTTGTCTTCGTTATCCGCACCAAGGGTATCAACAAGATCGCCCCAAAGCCACGCAAGATCCTCCAGCTCCTGCGTCTGCTCCAGATCAACAACGGTGTCTTCATCAAGCTGACCAAGGCCACCGCCCAGATGCTCCAGCGCGTCAACCCATACGTCACCTGGGGTGAGCCAAACCTCAAGTCCGTCCGCGAGCTCGTCTACAAGCGCGGCTACGGCAAGGTTGACCGCCAGCGCATCCCACTCAGCGACAACGCTGTTGTTGAGAAGACTCTCGGCAAGTACGGTGTCATCTGCGTTGAGGACATTATCCACGAGATCCACACTGTCGGCCCACACTTCAAGCAGGTCTCCAACTTCCTGTGGCCATTCAAGCTGTCCAACCCAACTGGCGGCTGGTCCAACAAGAAGATCCACTTCGTCGAGGGTGGTGACACTGGTGACCGTGAGCACAAGATCAACAACCTCATCCGCCAGATGAACTAAATTATATCACTAGAATACCTTTGACTCTATTTGAAGCTATCTAATGATATTTCATGTATTAATCCTCTATATCTTATGTTTCTATTCTATACACTGCAATTGTCCTTGGCGCTCTAACTGAATTCTCTGTCGAACTGCCAAGAATAGCCAACGCGACACCATAACATAACACGACACGACACAACACAACACAACACAACACAACACAACAGTGGTGGTGACAGCGACATCTTCAAACTCGTTTTTTTTTTACTGCTCGTAAACAACTATGCCGACGGTTCGTGAAGTGCTGTCGCTGATTGTCGAGTACCTCGGCTACCTGGGCCGCTTCATCTTGTCTCTGCGCCTGTTCACCAAAGTGTTTGTCGGCATCTCGATCGGCCTCGAGCTTTGGGACCTGTGGCTCGCTGCACGTTTAAAGCCACGCGTCGCCGACCGTCTCGGCCTCGAGCCTGAGCGAACGTGGGCCGACCTCCAGTTCTTCCGTCTCGTCCTGTATCCATTCGTCAATCGCTCCATCCTCCAAACCGTGCTGGTGCTGTGGGCAGTCGTGTACTTTTTGGACCGCGCCGAGCGTCAGCTGGGCACGATTCGTGCCGCATGGGTATCCCTTGTCATCTTTACGACCATTCCTGGCTTCTTCCTGCTTCTCTTGGGCAAATTACTGTATAAAGAGGACACTCTCAACATGTACACTGGCGCCGCTGGCTTGTTTTATTCTTGGTTAGTGTGGCGCTGCAGCAGCTCAGAAGCACCGCCAACCATGCGACTGTTTGGCTTGATTCCACTACCAATGCAGTTTATTCCGTGGCTAGTGTTTGCATTCACGCAGCTTATCGCCGGCTTCCCAAACAGCTACTTTATCCACGATGCACTTGGCATGGTCATGGGATTCCTGTACTCGTCGGGACTGTTGCGACTCATCGAACCTTCGGGAGCGAGATGCGCGCAGCTGGATTCGTCAATTTTGGGAAGGATCCTGGTGCCTTTTGGCGGATATGTCGAAGCTGATAGCTCTGGCACTGCATTGCCATTGTTTATGAACAGCGGAAGCAGTTCTGGTGGTGCTGGTGGTGGTGGTGGTGCGACAAATAGCGCAGGATACACCTCACTGTCAGGCGACGGAACAAGCGGCAACGAGGGAAGCGGATCTTTCGCGTCGAGAATTATCGGTGCTGGAAACATATTTGGATTTGCGAGCGCTAACCAAGCACCAGCAAACGAGTCCACACCCAGTTAGTTGATTATCGCCATTGCAACTAAACTAAACTAAACGAAACTAAGCATAACAGTTTATACTATTTTTGTTTTTCGCTTTTGAATCAATTTTACTCTATAAACAAAAAGAATCAAAGCGGTTTTAATCATATACTTCAGGACCTGGAGCAAATGCTGATATTGGCACAGTGGCGCTCTCGTTGGCTTGCCGGAGCTGATCTTGAGCTGACACATCTTCAACGATGAATTGCATTTCACGTGAGGCATCAACTGGGCTGTATCCTTTGATCAAGTCACCATACAGTTGGCCATCGATGCGCAAAATCGTTGCTTGTAAATTCGGCAGCAAGAATGTGTTGTTCACCGCTGCGGCCAACTTCTCCTTCATCTTCAATGACATTGGAATATCGAGCCGGAGAATAGTCAAGTGGAGATAACGAGCGCCACCTTCAAACAAGAATGTCGTAACTGGATCATAGTCACCAACTGGTTCGAGATGAATCAAGTTTAATGCATAAAATACATCTGCGTAATTCTTGCCCAGGTTACTAATGAACTGGCGCTCCTTCTCAATTAGTTCAGTGTCGTTTGTAGAGCAGGCACCCAGCATCAGACGCAACACGAGTTCGAACTTGGGCCGCTTGATACCACAAACTCGCTCAACCAATGTCATGGCCATAACCTTATTGCCCTCGTCATCATGTATTGGTGGTGTGCGCGTGATATCCAAATCAACAAGGAAGTGAAGTGTCTTGAGGCTCTGGAGACTCCTGGGATCAGTTATCAGCTGTACTGCGGCATACATCACCTCTAACGATGTAAAATTGCACAGCCCAACACTGGTTAAATTCCTGAATGGTTCCAGTGCAGATACCAAGTCATTCGCCTCAAAATTTGACACCTCAAATACAAGTTCTTGAATCTTAGCAGCAGCCGCTTTGAGATTAGGTCCTGGAAAATGTGCCGCATTCAGCTCAATGTCTTGGGACTCCACTCGTGATAAAAATGGCTTGTTTACAAGAGCCTTGTCCAGCTCTGCGGAGAAGTACTCATCCGGAGCGTATCCACGATCGATGAAAGTCACCTCTCGCAGTTGGGACAGCTTACTGACAAACTTGCCGAGCATCATCTCGCTTGAGATGCGGTGAGTCAATCGAACAAAGAGATGTTGCACATTGGACACCAACTCGCCAAAGTTCGGCTCGAGATGGAGCATTACCACAAGAATCTCGCTGGTGGTATGCATTATACGCACACGGTGGCCATACTTGCGGAATGAACGGAGAAGTGCATTTTTGGTCACATTTTTTCCGCTAACATGGTCCTTGATTGAAAAGTAGGAGTTACGGTGGAAAAGGTTGTAGGCGTATTGCCATTGCTTGCATACTTGAGCATACCATGCACGATGCACTCCTTGGAAGTAAAGCAGTATCTGTGCGATGAGTTCGGCTGGCAATCGCGCCGCTGGTGAGATTTGACGCAACTGTTGTTGGCTGCTGTAAGTACAAAGTCGCTTGGACGAAACAGGGTTCAACAATTTTGTGATATTCATGAAGAGGAGGGAATAATAGAAGCAGATGAGGATAGCAAGTAGAAGAGTAGATTGAATGAAGGTAGGAATCACTGACCATATCAAAGTCCGGTGTCCGATGTTGGGACAGAAAAAGAAGGTGGTCTTTATTGACAACGAGATTGTTGGTCCAACAACAAAAGCCACAATATATCATCACACTTGAGTCACCACTATGGAAGACTAGGATGGACAGAGAGGAGAACAGACGTCTCATAGTGGAGTTGGATTGATTTAGTCAGGCTCCAACGATGATTGGTCGTGATCTAATTTCTGTCACCTCCACACTACTGTGTTTTGAAGTAGCATCATCGAAAAAAAACTCTTGGGCTTTTCACTTTATCGAAGATGATACTGACTTGTTGGTTCTTTTTTTCTCGTATCACACGGTTCTCGAGCGCCTGTAAAAAGTCTCATGACTGTGACGATCTCAATTAGAAAATGACTGAATCAAGTTGACTCGAACAGCACCTACACTCCTTTTCCCCGCCCGAGATATGAGAAAAGCAAGAGGTTTGTTCTCACTCATATTGCAGTTCAATATCCTCACCAGTCTTTATTTCGATCAGCCCATATCAGCTGATGAGAATGAGCAATGATTCGAGTCAGCCGGCTACGAGAGCCTGCATAAGAGCAAAGCGGCCATGTATGCTGTTTCTCGCCCTTTTCTTGTTCTCACAGCTTTACCTCACAGATCTGACCACCACATATATTCACCACCAGATGCCGTTCGATTACACGCCGAAATGAAGCTCTCTGCTGTTTTCCTTGCTGTCCTCTGCGCTGCAGCTGCGGTTTCCGCTGCATGTGACGAAGGCAAGCTCAAGTCGTGTACGTCCAACGCTGATAAAGAGGTTGAGAACTGCAAGCAAGAGGAGAATTGTGCTTGTCAGCACTTTGAGCTTGTCCACAAGTGTTACGAAGAGCCTAGTTGTGCCGAAGAAAAGAAGGAGGACTTTGACCTTTTGAATTCCTTCAAAGAATCGGCCTGTGGGACTCAACCAAGCAAATAATCATTTTACTCTTCCCTCGTAATTATTTTTGTTTTTACTCACTTTTAATGTACTTTGAGGAGGGTTGCACAGTAATCTAACGGCAGTTGGTAATGGTCCTGCTTTGACCAAAATTAGACAGTGTGCATATGCGTGTTAAGTGTGGAAAGAAAGAAGGAAGGAAGGAAAGAAGGAAAGAATTAGTGCTCATAGGGAAGTTAAAAAAAAAAGGGACGTGTCATCAACTAGTCAACACTAGTTTCCGAGCAATAAAATGATATTGGTTGAGCTGGAAGCAGATATCTCCTCTGTCGCGGTACTCAGACAATTAGCGCGATGCAAATACACTATCGACAGAGTCAAAAGTAATCAGCGAGAAACAGGAAGGAAAATACGGGACGCCAAGTCTTCCACCTAATCAAAATGCGGAAACAGAAACTTCGTATCCATGTGCAGTTTCCTGTTGTTGCAAGTGGAAAGGAAATTTTTGGATGGATTGATGGATGGATTGATGGATGGATGGACACTGGTGGAAGATAGTTCCAATAAAGAATGGAAAGAATTATATTCTCAGCTGTGCGGCGATGATGGAGAACCAAGGTATAAAGAGATGCGGGGGAGTTGCTTCGTTTGCAAATACCTGGCGTCTAAGCTCATCTTCATCAATAATCTGCCAGATTAACAGCACTATCTCAAGCACAAGCGACAGCAGCAATACAAATCCGACAACACCAATGTTTACACAAGTGCCTCTCACATACTCCACCCAAGGCTATCAATACAATTCAAGCTCCGGCGTGTCTACGTCGACTCCGGAATACTACTCAGACTATCAATCCAAAAGGTTGTAATCGACTCGCCCACTATACAGGAGGAAGAGGTAGAGCGATATCTTCCTTATTAAACAAATATGCGCGATAGTTCGACTAAAGAATTTACTTTTTAAACCCTCTGCTTTCTTGATAACGTTGGAGTTATAGTTTGTTTGTTTTTTTTTGGGGGGGGGGAAGAGGGACGGATGGGGTAATAAGTAGTTAGGAAGCTATAAGCTTTCCTACGATGCAAATATTTGTTAGCTTCGCGGGAAAGCAGAAGTTTCCACTTTTAAACTGGATTGCTCAATAAACAGTGTCCAATTTGCGTCATTCAAAGGTCATCCTCTTTCAATCCAACGCGCTCACATGAACTGCCATGCCGTTTTCTCAGTGGCTTGCACTCTATTTTCAATTGTCTTGTGCGACCATGCGGTCCACTTCTTTCCATCCCCACATGGTCACAGATATTTCATTTGCCACACAGAGAGAGAGAGAGAATGATAGAGAGTGACAAATGAGAGCTCGCATGCACACGCAAACTCGAGATGACAACAACTCGCGTGCTTCAAAAAAAGAGAGAACAAAACAAAAAAAAACAGCGTGGCAAAGCGTACAACAACACGCGCCTCGTCGATACGCGTGGCCGGTATCGTTCTTTTCTTTGTTGCAAAACATCAAATCCACGTTGTCCCGACGACGGTCTCCGTTGTTTATCATACATAAACATGTGGAGCCGCTGGTTGGTCGTTCACTCGCTCGCGCGATAGGCCAAACTTGACAAACACTTCGTCATATTCTTCCACTCTAATCGCCATACCACTGTAATCGATATCCTTTAACCTACATTCACTTTGCTTCGTTTTATTTGTTTTACCAACTCGTTTCTTGTTATTCTTGCAATGCAGGCTGCAGCTCTTGATTTGATGGGACCGATGAGACCCGGCTCCAAGTTCTTTGCGGATCGCCCTCTCCAAGTTACCAAGCGCACATCCACCCAATCAGTTGCTCCACGATCGCCAGCTTCACCAACCTCGCCAACCTCGCCAACTTCTCTATCTTCCCATCACTCGCGCCAATTTTCTCATTCCCGCTCGCAACGTCACCATTCCAGAGTTTATTCCGAACTATTCCCATCGGAATTCACTGATGGCGATGGCGCTGATCACTCACTAGCCGCCGAGACCGCTGACTGTAGAGATGGGCGGTTTCTGAGAGATCACACGCCTCTTTTTGCAATGCCATCAGCTGCTTCATCATCGTCAGTGTTGGCAAATGGCATGAGCGCGCTAATTGAAGGGAGCGAGAACGTGAATTCACATCAGCATCAGCCGCCGTCGCCGCCTACAGCAACAGCAGCTGTGTCTCACGGTTTGCGCTGTGCAGTCTACTTTTCACACAGCGACGATAGCAGCCTAACAGATGAATCGGTTTTTACAAAAGAACAACTCGAGAAGCAGCAACGTCAGCAGAGGCAGCACAACCACGGACAGCGTCAGACTGGATTGAGTCTGTCTCCTGGCTCCTTTTGTGATTTCGGTGACTGTGACACAATTTCTGCCGTTGCTACTACTACTAGTACCGTTGTTGCTGCTGTTGCTACGGCCGAACCGAAAATCATTACCGCCATCAACCGTGTCGATCCTGTTACCCCTTTCAGTGCAATCTCTTCCGTTTCTCCTGCCACCGCTACAGCCATTGCGGCTGCTGCCATAGTTGAAACTGATTCCTCACCGCCTCCTCATTTTATTCCCCATCATAATCAATACTTGTATTCATCTCATACTCATCACCGGCAACAGCAACAACCATACCAGCAGCAACAGCAACAGCAGCTTGTACACCAACAACCTATTTATAAGCAGAGTGGCACAAAACTTTATTCTACCTACGCCTCGACTGATACTAATTCCTCTCCACAGTACTCCATTGTGTCTTCCTCCTACTCGCCAAAATCACAGACACCTTCCCATAACAGCCACAGTCTATTTCAGAGGGATCGCTTGTCTCATACAGCCAGCACAGTTGTTTCGAGTACCACGCCGCGTTCACCGCCACCGCTGCCGCCGCATTCGTTACCACAGCCATATTCGCCGGAGACAGTGGCAACGGCAGCAACAGTAAAATCAACAGCAACAGCAACAGCAACAGCAACAGCAGATTCAGTGTCGGGCTATATTGATAATTCACACGGTCATCATCCCTCATTTATTTTTACATCACCCACAAGCAGCAGCACCAGCACCAGCACCAACACCAGCAGCACTAGCACTAGCATCCGTTATACTCGCGCCAACCTTGTTAACCACGCGCCTCCTGTCCACTCCTCTCTGCAGCATCTTTCCAGCCGCCGCCCTAGTCGCGTCCCCACTATCACATCACCTGCAGTTACCACCGAGGCTGATACTCACGAGTGTCCTGCCTCGAATCAATTTATTCAAAAGCAGTCCACAGCAACAGCAGCAGCAACTATCAGAGAGTTGCCGAATCGTATCGCTCCTTTTCACAAATTTGCATCTCCCTCTGATCACATTTCTCTCGATTCATCAGCCTCTCTGTTTGTTTCTCCATCACGCGTCGTAACTGCTGCTCCTGCTGCTGATACACGTGCTTATTCTTACTCTTCTTCTATTTCTGCTGCTACCACTGCTGCTGCTACTGCTGCTGTAGTTGTTATTGACGCGGATACAGTTGATAACGACAGCACTTTGGCATCAGTGACAGCAGCGTCAGTGTCAGCACACACAGCATCGACATTAACCTCGGTCTCGTCTACTCAGCCTCAATATTCACATCCAGATCATCTCGAAAATAACTCAGACTCTCTCGACGATTATCATTATCATACTTTTCTCTATTCATTACCCTCTGACCAACAAGACGACAGTAACAACTGTAACAACAGTGACAACAGTGACGACGACAGCTGTATCGTGAGCAGCTCTGCACAATCCCATCGTCATCGTCATCGTCATCGTCATCGTCATCGTCATAGTTATAGTCATCTTCAGCACCAGAGTAAGTCTCCACATCAACAACAACAACAACAACAGCAGCAGCAGCAACAGTCAGAGCACTCTTCTCACATTGTTCTCCACACCGCTACTGCTCCTAATAATCAGCATCATCGACACCACTCTCATTCTCACTCTCGCTCTCGCTCTCACTTTCACTCTCAAAATCACCCATCACTGATGATCGTCAAGAGTTTACCAGAGCTGCGCATCAAAAGGTCAGCTGTTGCTCCACCTGGTGCTGCTCAATCAAACAGCAACAATTATACAAGCAGCCCACTCGCAGCTACAGTAACTACTCCAGGCCAGGCAGTGTCTCCCACTTCTTCTGCTACATCTCCCCTTCACAACACAATGTCTGATCATCAAACATCTCATTTACCATCCTATCAACAGCATCACCATCAACCACAGCGAATGATTACAGTTGTCAACCGCGGTAGACTTGTGCCTAACTTGGCTTCTCCTCGAGTTTATCTGCCAACTTACGACAACAACAGCAGTGAACTGGACAGTCAAACTAGCGGTGGCAGTGGAGGCAATGGTGGCGGCGGCGGCGGCAGTGGTGGTGCAACGCAAATTGTTCATTTCCAGCCACAGTCCGCTTCATCTGTATTGAGCGGTGGTGGTGGCATCGGTGGCGGTGGTGGTCGCAGTGATATATTGTATGGTGGCAAAGTTGTTGGTAGTCGCACTCCATTTGGACAGTCAAATCCACACAATAGATCAGTGTCCCAAGTGTCTACATTGTCAACATCCACACAGCCACAACAACAGCCACAACACCACCATCATCAACAATCACCACATGTACATCAACATCAATCTCAACAGCAGCAGCAACAGCAGTCCGCTGGGTCATATCCAGCTCATTTCAGCCGTAGTCACCACAAGAAGTCTCTGTCTGGGCCTGCAGCTGCCACATCTACGAGTTCATCTGGTCGCAATGCTCATTTTCATCCTGATAGTCATCACGCTCAACAACAGCAACAGCAACAGCCACAGCAACAACCCCAGCAATCGTCAGCTCAGTTGAGAGAACCACCTCGATCTGCACCACCTCATACTCACACTCGTCAGCAATCATCAACTGGTTCAACTACAATCACTCAGCTCGCACTTCAGCAGCAGGCTCAGCAACAGAAGCAGCATCATCAGCAACTTCAACAGAACATTGCGCAGCATTATCAGCACATTACCACTGGCGATATTGATGAGCTGTTACTGGATTTGTCATCTCGCGGCCTCACATCGTGCCCAGTATTGACAGCAGGTGTTCATCGTGTTCAATTGTCAACCAATCGAATTCCATCCGTTCACGCAGGCTCACTATCGCCTGCTGCAGATACACTGAGAGTGCTTGATTTGAGCTCAAACAAGATTCGTATCATGCCAGTTGATTTGGGAATATTGATCAATTTATCAGAGTTATATTTGGGCCATAATCACATTTCAGAGTTACCTCGTTCAATTGGTACATTGGCTAAATTGGAAGTGTTGGATTTGGGATTCAATGACTTGATGACTCTGCCCTTGGAAATTGCTCAATTGCGTTCATTACAGCATTTGGATTTACGCGGTAATAAAATACAGACTTTGCCTGCATTTCTGGGAGAGCTGTTTGATTCTCTGGAGAAGCTGTTCATCACTGGAAATCCGTTGGATAAACAGTCGAGAACTGTTGCGAAGCCATTGCTGCAGCCAATGCAAGTGATGCCACCCCCACCGCCACCACCACCACCGTCACATCAGCAACGACTGCCTACAAAACACACTCATCACCAGCAGTTTGCACCAATTTTGCCACCTGTCAACAACTCACTTGTAACGCCTCGTCAATCAACAGACGGACCGGCTGGCAGCAATGATAGCCCAATCTCTCAGCCAATGGCACAGTCTCGTTCACAGCAGTCGCAGCTTCAACAGCCTATCGCTAAAGAGCCACAGCCAGCTGGCAAGATGTCGCTGCTGAAGCGTGGATTGACTCTTTTGACGCGCCGCGGTCGTACATCCAGCAAACAATCTGCAGAGTTGCCAGTGTCATCACCAGCAGTGTCTCGCTCAGCCTCGTCGGATTACGCGACAGTTGCGGCAGCTATGGCAGCAGATGCGTATCCAGGCAGCGGCTATCCTCGCTCGACTACTGCAGCAGCAGTTAAAGGATCAGGTCGTCATTCGAGTGACTCGTTTGCTACATCAGCTGCGATGAAACCATCGGTGTCTAATGTGAGTAACAGTAATAATGCCGATATTAACAATGCTAATGGCAATACCAATAACAACAATGGATCGGGGTCACTGGTTCCCAAAATCAGATCATCAATTCCAATGTTTAGATCAATGTTGGCTGCTGTGAACATTAATGAAAAGACTCGTCGTAATAGTAAGGACTCATTGGCTGGAACTATTGAGCGTTCAAATTCAGCCTCGTTCGATGCACTCAGATATAACCATGGAGAAGAAGAGGATGAAGATGTAATAATTGCAGCTACAGCACCACTGGGCAGATCTGGTTCACATCATGGAGTTAAAGCCAGCCCTCATCTATACAGCAACAGCAACAATAATAACAATCAGTCTGTATTTAGCGATGACTGTGGAGACGAAGATAGCGAATCACAAAGTCATGGACTGCTTGGTTATAATGACGATGAGGAAATATCATCTGAACAGCGGACTAACTCCGATGATGCTGGCCATGAAATGTATCGTAATCAGCATTACAATCATCATCACACTCAGCCACTGCAACGTCATCAGCATCAACATCAGTATCAGCAGCCACGTCAACAGCCACTTCAGCCAATTAAACAGGAGCAGCCACTGTCAGCTGTCAGTGCAATTAGCAGCAGATTGAAGGCATTGGAGAAGCGAGTGTCCCGTCCATTGCTGCGCATCGTGGTTCCAGGCGGCCGCAAATCATCATCAAACTCCACATCAGCCCCAGCTGCATCTTCAGCTGAGCAGTCTCATGGACGTCGCAGTGCAGCAGCTAGTCCTCAGACTGGTCAACTGGCTCAATCGCCTCCAGCTATCGTCCCGCTGGCTGTATCATCATCCATTGCCTCGTCGGCTGGTATCAATGGAATTGTATATCAACAGGTGCATCATCATCATTTGCCTCCACTCCAACAGCAGCAGTATCGCCATCAAGTCGACCCATTTGGTGCTGAATTCGAAGGGTTTGTTGTCAATGGCAATGATGGTCTGGCTGCTGGAGCAACTCCACCTGATTCTCCAGAGACCATTCACGCTGCATTGTCTGCCTCTGCCATTGCTGCCATGCATGGTCGCAATAATAAGCATCAGCGCTCAGCCAGCGGTGGTGGCGGTGGCGGTATTTTGGCATCTGCTGTCAACACGCGAGATTCAACTGATTACGATGGTGCTTATCCATCTCAGTATGCTGGTGTTGATGAATATGACATATATGGAGATAGTGCAGACAATGAAGCGATGCGAGAGTTCAATGCACGTCGTGTTGCCCTGACTCGTGCGGTGCTGATTCAACTGCGTGATGCTTGGGATTTGGACCCAGAGAGTTGGGCTCGTGCACCACCAATTGTTGTGTCTCAAAAGGACATGCGCCGCATTGAAGATTTGGAGGGCGATATCGATCGTGGCGGCATTGTTCTTGCTGAAGGCGGCCCAGTTGGTTATGATGAAGATGCTGACAATGATGACATTGATGGCAACGAAGATGGCGGTGGCAACCGTGACTCCCCCATGGTACTGCCGTCAATGAACCGAGTTCGCTCCAATCATCAGATGCAGCGCATTCCTGGTCCTGGCGGATTGCGCTCGACTCCAATTGGTGGCGGTGCTCCAATCCAGCAGGTTCCATCCAAGCAGCTTTCGTGGGCAGACGAAGCCAGTGCTGATGAGTACAGCGATCAAGACGGCAACGATGATGCACACGAGGAGAGTTCGGTTGCCTCTGAGGCTCGATACAGCCACCAATTCCAGCACACTCGCCGCCCAAGTGACTCTCGCAGCGCTGCCACTGCCACACGCTCAGCCGTTGGCTCAATGCCCACAAAGACTCCGCCAACTCAGCCTCATCTTGGCCGTCGCGTTTCCACCTCACTCTCGGCAACGGCGGCCATGTCATCTGGTCGTCCTGCTCGTCGCGTCACCAACACCATGCTCAACCAAATGTATGCCCGCCGTGCTGCGCTGGTCAACGAGCTGGTCAAGGCTGAGCAGCAGTATGTGATTGTTCTGGAATGCATCGATCAAGTCTACATCAATGGCGCTCTTCGCACTGGTGTCCTCAGCGAACAGCAGCTGTTTGTACTGTTTGGTGATAACTCTCTGCTTCTGCAGTTGCACCGCAGTCGCATTCTGCCTGCCTTGAGAGCCGCCGCTGCCCAGCCTGGTGCGCCAGTGTGTCGGGCTTTGCTGGAGCATGCCTCTGGTCTGTCGCTGTATGCTCAGCATGGCAATGGCTGCGAAGACGGCATCACGGCACTGGCGCGATTGTATTCCGAGTCACCGTCCAAAATGGAGCGCTACCTCGACACTGCTCGCCGCCATCCTCTGCACTCTGCTTCATCTCCATCTGGCGGATTGACTGCCCATGGAATCCAGTTCTACATTTTGCGGCCGCAGGAGCTGATTGGTGATTACCGTGCAGCTGTTGAGCGTCTGCGTGAATGCACGCCAGAGTTTGACGAAGACTATCCGTACCTGGTTGCACTGGCTGAGCGTCTCACTGGCGTTGCTGCCGAGACCGAGGCTGAGCGTCGAATTGCGTCGCTGCGTAACAAGGTTCTCCAGCTGCAGTCACTGATCAAGTCTGCTGCCAAGCTGCCTCTGGCCATCCAGTCGAGACGCTTGCTGATGGAAGGTCGATTGAACTTGAGCAAGGTCATCACATCAGCAGCAACAGTTGGCGCAGATGGCAGTGTTCCAGCTGACACTTGCCTGCTCACCAATATTGAGGTACTTGGTCTTGGTGGAAATGGTTTGGTATTCCATGTCATTTTGTTCAATGATTTGCTGCTGGTATGTAACATTCGCAACCAAGGTGCTAACAACAGCAGTCAAACTCCATTGCTTCGCTCGTCGTTGATGTCAACTTCATCAGCATGGAATAATAGCGGTGGTTTGGATAGCAAGGCCGATCCGCGAATTACATCAATCAAGAAGGAGAAGCGCCGTGGTCTTGGTTCACTGCGCATGTCTCTCACTGGCCGCTCCAACAGTAGCGGTAACAGCAATCGCAATGCCACTGTTCTTTCACTTGGCTCGCCATCTACCTCTGCCGTTGCTTCGCTGTCTGCTCTGCTCAACCAGTCCAGTCATCCAACCCACAGCAGTGGCAGTGGTAGCAACAGACCACTCGAAGTGCATCGACCACTGTGGCTGCGCAGCAAACCACAACCTGCATTTGTCATGACTGAGCAATCACCAGCTCATGTCAAAGAGCTGCATGGCCACGACATTCGCCTCCGAATTGTGGATCGAACCGGCATCTACTACTTTATGGTGGATGGCCCATCTTCAACAGAATCTGCTGATGTCGCAGCATCTCAGTTGGCAAGGTGGGCATATGCAATCAACAATCGTTACTATTATAATTAACCCTTTTCATATTTCACTTTTCCCACTTTTCACTCTTTACTTTTGTCACTTTTCCACATTTATTTTTCTTTACTTCATGTCTTCAAAGTGCTTTTATGACATAACCTTTACTTTATTTTGGAAAAAAACTAAAGTTTTATCACCGTGGCTTGGATGGATCAATTCCTTTAGATATTTTACCAGGAAATGTTGAAGACGCTTGTTAAAGAGAAGGAATAAAGGGAAAGAGTATTTACACGAAAGTTAGACACAGGGATGAATGACTGAACAATGAGCTCACAGCTTAGTTCTTGCAAACGAGGGCTGGCAGCTTGTCGAAGGCAGCCTTGTCGGTGGTGTATGCAAACATCTCGGAGATGTATCCGCCAGTGCCTGGATCGGCCCAGGCGAGACCAATGACGTTGAAATCGCCCAGCACATTGTTGCGCAGGCTTGGCATGTCGGTCGTGACCTTCATGAACTGGCCCCAGTTGTAGTTGTAGCCAATGTTCTCGGCATAGCGCCAGTACGAACGGCCATACAGCTTCATGCGGCGGTCCAAGGTGCGGGTCTTGTCAGAGAAGCCCTCGGAGGTGAGGCGCTTGTTCTGCGCCATCTCGGTGGCGTGGATCTGGGCGACATTCGCGAGCTGCGGGTCAATCTTGAGAGCTGGCTTGCCGTACTGAGCACGGTACTTGTTGACGGCGCAGGCCAGAGCGGTGTTGTCCCAGTTTGGGAATGGGTTTGGAAGAGCAGAGACGGTGGCGACGGCAGCAGCAGTGGCAACGGCAGCAAAAGTGGTGAGCTTCATTTTTGTTTGAGTGCTTTTGAGTCTGTTTTGAATGAGGATGGATGAATGGATAGATGGATGAGCAGACTTGATGAAGAGAGTGGCAGACGATGTTGTTATTGTTGTTGATTCAGGAAGTCGAATGGTGTAGAAGATTCATCTCCACAACTGCGGTTTTATATCACTGACGAAGTTGATGGTAATAGGCTGGAGCTGGGGCTGATGCTGATGCTGATGCTAAATTCGTAAACAGTGGCTACAGATACAATTGGCTGGCTATTTTTGCAGCCTCCCAACCCACCCAGAAACCTGGATTTGGATATCAATTCATTCCCCATCAGCGCTAAAATACCATCAAATCAAGTGTGTGCTCGGTTGGTTGACAGCTGATGAAGGATGATATTGGCAGGACTAAAATGGATCTCGAGCCGATTGGATGAATGCCAGTGTGTTGGGCAAATTAAGCATTGTATTATGATTACTAGGATTATGCTTGCTTTGAACAGCTTTAATAAAACTGTTGAGCTGAATGTCGTGCACAACTACAACCAGCGGTGCTGCTTGGGCTTAAAGGTATTCTACAGCATTCTCGAAGTTGCAATGTCATATCGTTCCGTCCGTATTTGGGCTGTTACACCTCGTGCCACACACTCACTCTCACTCACTCTCTCATGCTCACACTCACGCTCACACATATTCAGTCTCGCCCCGGCTCTCATGTTGATTGACAGCGTGTTGTCTGATTGGCTGGAATCTAGCTCGGGCCAATCAGATCCAGTCAAACATTGGCTGACAAAAAAACAACTTGGCCGAGTAGAGTCCGCCGAGCAGTTTTTGCCAACTTTTTTTTTTTTGGTTTTCCTTCTCGAACAATTCGAAACATCCAACAAAGCGAGACATTGCGTCAGCATCAGTATCCTGCTATCATCAGCATCGTTAGGTCAGCAACCACTCTTTT